>BMAW01117927.1:389573-410962 GCA_019974015.1 Nephila pilipes | reverse complement strand
TTGAACTTAGTATTGATATTCTTAGAATGTTACATTTTGTGATATTTTGTGAATTATATTATTGGTGTGTGTGTGTGTGTGTGTGTGTGTGTGTGTGTGTGTGTGTGTGTGTGTGTGTGTGTGTGTGTGTGTGTGTGTGTGTGTGTGTGTGTGTGTGTGTGTGTGTGTGTAATTTTCCTTGTTGTCAGGTGCAGCTAATATACTTTGAAATAAATGATCTGTTATTAAGAACTTGCACTGAAATTACACAAAAGAGCAAATACGACTAAGAAAACATCTAGCTATTGTTATAAAACGGCATTTTAAGTTTTTTGAAGCACATATTTCTTTTTTCGGAGTTATAAATTTTACAGCGGTTTTTCTCGCTTTGTGGTTTTTCGGTACATCAATGCATTTCAAATCTTACTGCTTCCATAAATATTTATCAATTACTTCCATTTTTCTGTATGTTCAACATAATAAATGTAACAAAAATTAGGGATCCCTGTTTCAGTGAAGTGAATTTTCTTAAAGTATGGAATATAGGAGCTTTTGCATAATTTCAGCATACCTATAAACATTTTATTTTTTCAGTCTACAACGAAGAAATTATTATTAAATAAATCCCTAAAATTGTTCAAAACATCGCTGAGTTTCCTGTTTAAATATTACTAAACACAGGAGAAATACGGCTTTGAAATTTTCTTTCAAAGAGAGTCGAATCCCCTGAAAATTGCTTTTCCTTCATTCTGTGTTTCAGTCCAACGTAATTTCTTTGCTGCATCCAGAGCTTTTTCGTGATCACCGATGATCCCATTTCGATTTTTCCAAAATTTGGAAACTGTAGATTTTGATAAGGAAAATTGCTTGCTTATCGCCGATCGATAAGCTCCATTTTTCACACCAGCCCTGGGCAATCCTTGGGTCACCCGGCATCAACCTGTGTCGAGTGGAGCCGTGTCATCTGAACAATCATTTAAACTTTTTTTTGTGCATAAAAGTACCAAAGAATATTCCAACGTGAGTCATTCGTTTCAGTATCCCATAAAACTATGGGAATACCTTAGTACAACTATCCTCAAATTCTGAGTCTCCACTTCGGCGCTAGTTGCTTTCGACACCGTGGACAAAATCAACTGTCTTCCTCTTCCACAGGGGCGAAAGCGCCGAAGTGGTGACTTAGAATTTGACGATAATTGTACTAAGGTATTCCCATAGTTTTATGGGATACTGAAACGAGTGGCAGCTTCTCGAACCCTCCACTACCAGGTCCGAAAAAAAGTTGAGCGGTCCCTTTTTGCTTAGCTCTTAGCAACTAGGCTAAGAGAGACGTCCAAGTCGGGCTAGTTACCATAGCACTTTAACTTCTGGTGTTGTTGTCAAAGAGAGTCACCCCAAGCTCACTAATGCAGATTTTCATTTTCTCAAGAGTTCCTTGTAACACCTTAAAATTACATTAGTCAAATAGGAGCTCATTTGGGAAAAATGAAACATTCACTTTAACTGAGAGTTCATTATAGCGAGATTCGACTGTAATAAGTAAAAAAAAAAACAATGTGCTTATCAGATGTGTATGATTTAAAGGATATTCCAAAATATTCTACACTGCCGTCGATTGGTATCATACTATACGTTGAATAAAATGTCTTACTATATTTCCACTTTAGCACCTGAAAATGCGTCTTCTTTTGTGTTTTCTGTTCGTACGTCCAATTTAGCTTCTTTGGCGCAATGATTTATGCCACATAACTCTTAGATTATTACTCGGAGAGCATACTTTCGCGATATCCCATTAATAGCTCCTAAAAACTAATTTGTTTTTGAATGTCGATTACACGCCTCCCCCTAAATTTTTTTTTTCTGCTTGTAAAAAGAGTGAGGCGTATTATTGGGACCTTATGGTACACGTACATCCTGTATTGTACTCACCAACATCACACAAAATAAGATAAATTTCCAAGTCCAGAGTATCACTTAGTCTGTTATGTAATCAGGTTCTCCCATAGGGGAAGAAACTAACCTTCTTAAAATTTTATTTAGCTTCATAAATTTGGTAAACACGCGTGTCCCCCCCCCCCTCTTGATAGGCTAGAATCCTTTTCTCTTTTCGACCCCTCGACCCAATTATGCTTTTTTTTTTTTTGCCCACTTTTTCAAAAATCTAAATCCCAGTTACACCTAAAGTAACGTAGCATGGCCACGTCTGGCTTTTATGTCTATAAACTCGACCATCACTCACTAAACATCATAAAAAAAAAATTTTCATCTCCGTCAAAGTAAATTCCTTTCTTACATATGCGAAAAATGTTATATTAATGCCTTAATATTGGATTCAATTACACTGAGAAAAATGTCTTTGTTTCTTGAGCATTTCCCCCCGGAACAATTCTGCTCCTTTGAATAAATAGTATATGCATTTACCTCTTATTAAGGGACATCTCTATTTAAGGACGAAATGTCTGGCCCAGTAGGTGTCCTTTATAAGTAAGTACTACTGTATATACAGTATAAAAATAATTTAATTGATCTTCGAAACATTATACGGCTTTTTCTCATTATAATTAATTCTTATAATAATCATGTATTTAAAATACAAAGGCTTTTTTTTTTTTTTTTTTTTTTTTTGTAATTGTGTTAAAGTATTGAAAATTCTTATTGCTTATTTTGCATAATATGCTTGTGATATTCCATTGCATAGAATAAAGATTTAAATAAATATATAGTTCTTTTTTAAAAAATCCACAAAATTATATATTGCTGTTATTTACTCTATAGTAGAAAAAAAAATTTGTAAAGCTTTATAAATACTCCAAACACTAGTACAACTAAATCCAACCCGAATTGTGATTCCAAATTTGGCGTCGTTTTCTTTTCAATCCCTCCTTGAAAATATTTCGTCTCTATACTTTTCTAGGTTTTTCATTGTTTGTTTCATTCGCGATCAAACATTAAAATAATTGTATTCAATAATAAAGCGTGGTGGCACTTTTCAACGAATAACTTTTTATTCTCAGTGCATTTCTTAATTGCAGTGAATTTTCACCTATACATCAATTTTCTAAAATACAAGGACAAATATTTACAAAAAAGGGACACTCACATTTGAATACGCTATGAAGCACATTTGAATTTCAAGAAAGCCGAATTTACTTCATGTTAACAATACTTTCATTTCAAATAAATAAAAAAAATTGAAAATTATGGCCATTTATAACAAGATACTGATTGTATTAATTATAAAACTGGTTATTATTATTTTTTAATTGAGCTGATTATTTTCAATATCTAGTTTGAAAATGAATCTGTGTTAAAGGATTCCATGTATTGATCGGTTCGATTTCGTGATCGTAATGTTAATCCTATGGAATTTCTACTATCGTTCCCAAATATATACTACTGTATATATTTGAATGCAAAAAATAGCATTCGAAAGAGCAAAATATAATGAAGGTTTCTGTGGAATTACTTTTTCCCTCCAATTCTTAGAAATATTTTTAACCCTACTTTAATAATTTGTTAGTTGGGTTTCCGATCTTTAAGAAATGTTTTAATGTAAGGCGTAACAATGAAATCAGAAAAGCAATTAAATAGCCTCTCCGTAAAACTTTAATTAAAAAAATATCCATTAAATTCTTTTATTAAAATTGATAATTCCTTCAATCGAACCCTTCACCCCCAATCCAACTTCAACCTTCAACTTCATAGACCCCAAGAAATCCTATTTGATTAAATTTTAAATTTTTGATTCAAATTTCTTCAAAATCAGTAAAACCTCATTAAGTCCCCAACACTACCCCTAGGAGGTAGGAACTAATCGTGTCTGCCAATCAGAAAGCGCGCTCTCGGTCTAATTGAAGAGACCATCTTTCCTACAGCTCTATCTCTAATACTTAATTCACCAATTAGACAACCAACACTGATAACCACCTTCTCCCCAACCTCTACTGCAATAGCTGCCTACAACAATCCGATTTTCTCCTATGCATTGCGTAAAATTGCAAATCATGCTGTTGAATTAAAAACCGCTAAAATGAAATCAAAATAACATGATTTCATCTCCTTCCAAAAAATCTTTTTTCCTGGAAGTAATAAAATAATTCCAGTAATCAACATTAATATACTGTCACTTCATTGTCCTGACTTCTGACTAAAATTTTGTAAAAACTCCTTATAAACGTTTTTTTTTTTTTTTTAATTTTATTTTCATGTAAATCCTTAACTTTAATGCATTGCACGTCTTGACTTTTACTGTGCTTTCATTTAAATTCTCTATTGACTTAATATTTACTTATGGGCAAGTATAGATCGGATGTTCCATTCACCAATGCTTTTTTTTTTTGTATGGCCAGACCGAGGATAATAGCCGGAAAAGGTTAAGAAACCCAGAGGAAGCATTTTTGGTAACATCCACAGAAACTGATGGAAGACTGTTGTTGGCGCAAATTGCTGGAGCCAATTTCTCTTATGGGCTTCGCTTCGAGTTTTCTCAAATTAATTAAATTGACTTTCCCATCCAACACGTGTTTAAAGATCATCCACACAATCCCCCAAGACCCACATATTACCCTAAAGTGCCGAGTTACCATAATTTGACCTCATAATCTCCGGAAGGCAAGATTTATAGTCATTATCAATTGCTTATGAGGATAAGCTTGGTATTTTCTTTGCTGCTCGGATGACGTCAATTAACTATTACCTCAGAAGCCAACAGAATCTTCCGAAGGAAAAGAAACCACAAAAATTCCTCCTCATCCAGCCCTACAACGGTGGAGTTATGGCGTCTGTTAGTCTACATTTTTTAACGACATGCTGGTTAAGAACGGCAAAGGTTGGAATTTAAATTGTTTCCAGTGGTTAAGAAGGCTGAGAGTGGCGAATCAAATGGCTTTCCCAAGCCGAAAAAGGTCAAGACAATTAATGACAAAACATTTAAGAAATTTTAAGATGTCATTAACGTACTGTCAGCCTCCTTAAAAATAAAAACAAAATAACACTATATCTTATTTATTTCATATTTTAAAACCCATCAGACGAAGCACTTGTAGCTTCAGATTAGGGGGAAAGAAATTAACACAACTTTTTTTTTTTAAATCGCCGAGAGGCATCTAGATTTTAACGTACTTTATCTCCAACTAAAAATGGAAATTACAAAATTGCAGTTTTTGAGAGAATAGCTCTAAAAGTATTCTCCGTGGAGTCAAAGAAAATGGCTTTAGGCGATGACGTTCTAATTCTAAAATTTTTTAGAGCTTTTAATGAGATTTTCATGTCATTAAATGTATTTAAATGAAACGAATGAACCGGGCCTCTCATATTAATAGAATGAAAGAAAAAATTCCAGTAAAGAAGATTTTTGTCGCAAAGCCCTTTACTAATCGGAAAAGAGAAAGACCAAAACGACGGTGGCTTGATTCTGTTAGGTCGGATTTCAAGACGTTTGGGGAACTGGCAGGACTAAGGCAAAAGGCAGTATATATTAGAGGAATCTTCAAAAGAAGGCAGTTGTTACAGTATCGCAAATTAATTACTGTAGAAATACCAAAGAGAAAGATTCATTTTTTAAACTTCATACTCTGAAATCATTAGAGTATCCGAGATGAATTATCAACACGATTGTCACGCAAGAACAATTTTCACTTATACACATCACCAGAAAAGAATAACTAAAAACTTCGATGTCTGAAAAAAAATGTTCAAACAATCTTTTTTTTTTTTTTTTTTTTTTTTTTGTGAAATTCAATAACTCAAAAAAATATTCATCACTTTTTTTTTTAAATTTAATGGAATTTTATTAAAATAAAATGTAGTGCTCCCTTTATAATCCGGCATTTCACTTTTCTTGCTTTGCCAATCCAGCGTTTTTATGCAGGCAGACAAACCTTACAATCGTTAATTTATGCTTTCTATTTCAATGGAATAACGTTCGCTGTCAATAGAATACAGTAAATTTTTTGTGGTTTTAGTTAAAAGTATGTTTGACACCTTAGATATGACACTTGTGAGATATGTAATTTTATACAATGAGATACCTAATATTTACTATTTAATTGCGTTATCAATAGTGATCCAGCAGTGCTCTGGTCCGATATCTACTGGATACTCGAGATAATACTTTATTGGTCTTTTCGCTTTTGAAAAATAACTCAATATTCAAATATCCCTCCAAAGATACCTAACTTTATAATTTTCATGTAAACTAAAACAGTACAAGATACGATTCTGTCACAAAATTAAATAAGCGATTTAAAATGCTTCTTCCTTAACCCAGTTGATATCGGAGCAGAGCACAACCGGAATACTGGAAAATCACCAACAATACCACTTTTAAACAGGAAAAGCTATGTATCATTGTATAAAATTCAATACAGTACACGCAATGAGTGCTGAATGCATGAAATAACTATAGCAACAAGAAATTTTACCTTTATAAAGATAGCCTACTTTATTCCACTAAAGCAAAAGGCATAAAATAACGCCTATCGAGCTGGGTATACCGAAGAAAAAACCCTAGATTTCTGACTGGGTCGGAAAGGGGTTGGTCCGGACTATATATATTGAGAGAATAATGTATCAGAGAAATGAAGGGTATTTACTTAATATTCGTTCATAAATAATAAATAATATAAAAAAATTCTTTTCATACATTTTTTTTAACTTAAAGGAGTGATTAAAAAAATCAATTATTGAAAATCCAATACCTTGATGGTGACTAAAAATTATGAGCATGTTGTCTCCTAAAAGAAAAAAATCAGCAAGAATTTAACTTTTTTTTTCCCCTTCTAGATTTTGAACTGCTTACTGCGAGCGTTCCAAATAGATCCTTGAGACGCAATAAATATTTAACAAAATATAATGCTTATGAGAATAAGATAGATTGTTAAAGAAAAAGTTTCAAGTTCTTCCAGAACTATTTATTAATTTTTTTTTTTTTTTTTTTTAAAAAAAAATCAAATACTCGTTTCTCTGCTTCACGTAAAAAAAAAAAAGGAAAAGAGAAAGCATCGCTATTTACCGATCCCATCACAATGGAAATAAATAAAATACGCTTTTTAACAGTATAACAGAGAGAAAAGAAGAGAGCCGAATGATAAAGAATAAGGAGACAAAAAGTAACAAAAAAGAAAGAAATCTGTTTCTATGGGACCCGGGGAGGGAAAAACCTGTCTTGAAGCAAGTCGACTTTTTAATATCAGAGAGCCCAAATTTATTCTTATTATTTCTGGTAGTTAATTACTTGGCCGGTCGCAGGATGTAACAATGTTGCCACACATGCGAGACAGAACAATATCCAATCATTCTCACGAAAATCGCCTTGCCCAGCCTTTCAGTGCGGGACTCGAGGAACAGACGAGCAAAAATTCACAAACAAAACGGGGATTATCGGCAGTGTTAAATCAAATAATCTGACGCGAAATTAATTGATTGTGATTTATTTGCAGTCACTATCGATTAAATTCAGCAAGTGAAAAAATCAAAGTGATAGATCGCCCGGATGATTAAAAAAAGCTGCACAGGACCTCGTAATTCTTTTGGCAGACAGCTGCAATTATCAAGGGGAGAGAATAAAAGAAAAATCTATCTCGAAGTTCTTTTTTTTTTTTCCCTTTCTCGCTGCATTTTTAATGAAAAACATCTCGCTTCCCCCCCCCCTTCGTCAAATGCATTGCTTTTGAAAACAATTGTTTCAACATTGAACTCTTTGTGTCTTTTGATGTATTTGAATATATGTACATGAGCGGAATTGAAGTAGCATTTCTTTTTTCTTTTCTTTTCTTTTTATTTATTTTAGATTTTGTAATTTTTTTAAAAAAAGATATTGTTAAAAGGTCGTGAAATAGTGTGTGTGATTCTAGGAAGTAAAAATATTCAGATAAATATTCAATTCATCTAATGCAGAAGTCGATCCACAGATTAAAATTGCTTTTGCATGAAAAAAATTTAAAGATAATACAAACTACTCTTCGTAAACACTGTTATGACTAAAGAACTTACAACATCAATGTTTTGATCCTGACTGTAAGTGTTAAAATACATTTTCATACTTCGAAATCCATTTGTAAGTTCCAAAGGGCAGCTTCAATCAGACCTTCAACAGGAAGCTACCGATCTGCAAAAGATGCTACAAATGACGCGTTTAAAAACATGGGTTTAATCCATTGATATAAATATCGCTCGGAATATAAATAGGGTCAGCTAAATCATGCACTCAGAGATTTTTATCTTTATCAGCCATCCAAGGGGTTGTTGTTTTAACATAACGTTTTGTTATTGTTTATCGACAAAATGGTCCCTTGACCACTTTGTTGGAATCGCACTTGTTTCCGCTAATTGTTATTTCGCGATAGTGAACTGGATCTTTTGAAAGTGCAGATGGCTTTGAACCAATACATTTTCCGATTGGAGAACGACTGTTGTTTGTAAGCCATACCAAGCCAAACTTCGGCCTGCATGTGCCCCCCCCCCTCCAGGGTCGACCTGTGGCCCGCGGAGCAAGATCATCTGAGAAAAAATTTAAACTCTTTTAACTGTACATAAAAAATATCAAAAAAATGAGTTATTCGCATCATATCCCATAACTATGGGGATACCTCAGTATATTTTTGTACATATTCTTGTTCAGAATCAATTAAAAAATCAAGCTGATTTTAAAAAAGAGCGCCGTCCGTCTTGCGTGAGCGGGCGATACACCATGTTTACCTAACCAGTTAACCAACCTACTGAAGAGTAAGGGTTTGCATGACTAGACACGCGGGGAGGGAATACGATGCGAGGATCATGCGAAATAGCAGGAGCTCGTCTGTTTGTAGCAAGACTAATCTATTTGACCCAGAAGCGTAAGATCCAGACCGATTGAGTGCTTGGTTCTTTGATCGCTAATCATTTAGCACCGGCATTGTTTTGTACCTGCAGGAGAGGAGAGTTTTTGAAATTGCATTTCATTATTTTTTTTTTTTAAAATTACGATTAATTCAATAAAATATAATTTCTTCTTTTAATTTATTACAAAATATTCTTGATTTCTCTAAAGGGGTTCGGGAGGATTAGTTGCTTCCCGTGACTAGAGAAGTGAAAGTAGTAGTAGTTTTTAGCATGAGAGTTTGAACAGGAGTTAAAAGAGCCCAAATTAAAAAGGTGATAAGTATAATTCATCACACACATGCGAATATATATTTATATATAATACGACCCGTAGGAATAAAACACGTTTCTAAAGCAGCTGGCAAAGTTCTTTTGGTTTGGACAGGCCTGTTATAAACAAATGGGTGAGTATATGTAAAAGTTTTTCAAATACAGGGTTATTCAAAATGATTCATCGGATTTCAAAATGCACATTTTCAAAAATAAATGAGAACTGTAGAATTTATATTGCGAACAATAGGTGGCCCTCGTGTGTTCCTGCGAAGCTATTTCACGAAAGCTGTTGTAGAAGCTTTCACGGTGCAGCCTCGCAGTTGGATCGGCCACAGTGGAGTAAATGATTTGATGTTACACAGTAGCCTCATAAGTCACTTGATATGACCCCGTGCGAATTTTTCTTTTGGGGGTTTGTAAAAGATAAAGCGTATGCGCCACCAATTCCCACACATTTACTTGAACACTTAAAGAACGGATTACTGTTCCAATACAATCAATAACCACTGACACTTTACAACGCATTTGGCAAGAATTTACGTATCGAATTGACATTATTCATGTAACTGAAGGAAGTTACATCGGGGGAACACTTGCAAATAAAACTATATTTTCTCTTTACATTCGTATATTGCTTATCATTATCTGTCGCTTATTTCTAAAAATATGGTGTTTTGGTATCTGCAGAATGCTTTTGAATAACCCTCTTTACCGACACCCTTCTAGAAACACTCGCAAAATAAAGTAGACAACTGTTGGCTTAACTAAAAATCCGAGAGACTGATAAAGAGAGAGACATGCATTGTTTGGAATGTCGCGAATCCTTCACTTTCTCGACCGAGAACCATTAGTGAATTGTGCCCCGAAGAGGATCGGCTTCCGCAGAAGTCGCCAGTAGCCGGTGATGACGGGGAACGTCCGAGATAGCCTTGGCCACTGAGGTGGCAAAGTATCCGAAGGGGTGGAGTAATGAACTCCCAATCATTAATTACCGTTCGGTTGTTTTCTCGCTATCCATATTCATACCTTCTCCGCAACCAGTTCCACGACAAAGTGCAGCACATCCGGAACGTTGACCTACGGCGAGGCGTCTGGTCCATTTCTGACATGATTTAACCAGTTTTTGACCTTGACCGAAATTTCGCCACCATCGAGGGGGGGGGGGAATCCGAATTTAGATTTCAGACTTTTAACCCGTTCTCTCACCGAACAAAGCCGCCGTCTCCCCACCCTTCCTTTCACTCCTCGCACATCATCTTTTCCGCACCCATCCCAACCGCACAAAGGTAATAATCAAAAAGCAGGTCGATGCCGAGGTTTAATGCATTTGTCGTCTCCTTGCGTTATCTATCGGTCGAGAGATTCATTTTTAACACGGGGACTGGCAATAGAATGGGCCATACATTATATTCGTGTGTGAGTGCAATGGTGGTGATTAAGAATGGGGTGGAGGAGAAACCGCATCCCCCCCCTTACCTTCTTTGGGAAACGATTTAATTTTCCTCCCCCTTTTTAGCCACCTTACAGTAGAAATTATAAATAAAACATTTATGTAACCTGTTCTTATTTCTCACCTATAATTATCTTTGGTTCCTTTAATTATTTAAAAAATTTCTTCGCGGAAATAGGCTCAAAATGCAATGGCGTGCAGCACTGTTGTGCGTCGAGGCTAACCCTTTTCCAAAGCATCATACCAAATAGTAAAGACTTATGCAGCAGGTGTAGCGATGGCCTAGTGATCACAGTTGCGGACTCGCAGCAGATGGTTTTCGTAGGCTCGAGCCTTAAAGCCACTAAAGACCCGCTGTTTAGCAGGGGTTGATACACGAGGCTAAAAGTCTTTCCATTGGCACGGAGTGAAAGTTAGGAGAGGGAAGTACCGAGTCAGGTGTCGTCCTCGTCCGTCAGGTCCGTCGCCTGTAATCATCGTGTTGCTTCTAGTGTGACGTTAATATAGCCAATTAATCAACCAGCAGCAGGTGTAGCTTATCATACGAGGATGGATAGACAAGATGGATGAATGTGTGGTACTCTAAGCCATACGTAGTGAATGGTTATAAGGAGTACCTAGCCCGAAGGGCTTTAAACTTCGATCTGAGTTGAACCTGATTAAATGTTTACTTGTCCATGATAAGTATATGAAATTAATAAAAGTTAAAATTGAAAAATTAATTTTTCTACGCCATACGAACTAAGAGACGCATAATGTTGTATTAAAATGAAGTGACTAAATATTCTGGTGGCCAATGAAATTGTAACACCATGGAAGAAAGCAAATACAAAAAAGATAATTATTGTATGAAAACAGTACAGCAGGAAGACGACGTGATAAAATTTGCAAGAAGTTTGGGGAGTTATAGAGGAGCGAAATTAGAAGAAATAGCTGCCCCCCCCTGGCAAATAAAATGGCAGTTACCCGGTTAGGGCATGGTGTCGAACTGGGTTTGCATGACAGAAACAGGGAACTCATTCCATGCTGCTTCTAGTCTATGCCTCACTTCATCAACCACTGAGAGGGGTGGTGGGGCAGTCCCTCAGCAACCCATGACCAGATGTTTTCAATAGGTAACAGATCTGAAGACCATGCAGGCTAGGGCTGCAGTCGAATACTCTGTGTATAGAGGAAGCTGAGAACACGACATGTGGTCTTATTGGAAGATGTCAGGCCTTGAAGGTAGGGTACAAATACTGCACGTAGGATGTCAGAAATGCACCGATTTGCGTTCAAATTACGGTCAATTCGAACTAGAGATGTGCTTGTCTTGTACCCAATGGCTGCCCAAACCATCACACCAGGTGCAGGACCCCTATGTCGATATCGAATGCAAGCAGGCGAAGAGCGGTCTCCTTGGAACCTAAAGACACGTCATCAGAATACTGCTCGCAGAACCGTGACTCGTCTGTAAAGACGACGTTGTGCCTCTACTATATCCAGCTTTTTCGTTCGGCGCACCCGAGTCGCCGCCTCTCTTCTCTGCTGCATTATCAAGGGAAGCCGAAGTAATGGTCGCCGTGCTGACATTCCACGCTGTTTCAAACGTCGTTGTAGCGTACGAGCAGATACTGGGCGTGCTGCAAAATGCCTATTTTCTGACTAATGGTCAGTGGTAGGGTTGTACGGTTTTGCAGGGCCGACTTTACAATATGTCTTTCTTCTCTGGTGTTAGTCATGGGAGGGAGATCCTGCCTGTCGTTCAGTCTGACCCTCAGCAACCCATTGATTTCATATTCCCATGCCAGTGGTTGGATTTTAACCAATACAACGTGCGATATCACAGAATGATAATCCACGCGCTGTATAGGCAATGATCCTGCCTCTAGTTAATCCCGACGCTTACTGGTAAGCATCTCTTCTTATTCGAGGCATAACACGATATTGAGCAAACTCCGACCTTAAAAAGTGTTTTCCGAATGAGAAATCCACTAAACAACTTTTCTTCTATGCAATGCTTCAGATGTCGTTTCTCCCTCCTGCGTCGTTAAAATACCATGAAATTCTAATTATTTTTATATCCTAACCATTTCTTCTTTTTATGGGATCTTGATGTTCGTCAGATCTTTCCTTCCTGGTATTACAATTTTAATGGTCAACTGTGGATATGGGACTCAGAAAAATTCATTTTACACTGTATACCTTCCTTTCTATAATATTATTAACTGCACCAAATTGTATGTTATTTAGCACAAGCAATCTATTAGAGTACTTTTTTTTTTCCATTTTCCTTACATATTTGATAATGTAAGGGATATCATTATTTGGTCTTTATTTAAAACAACTTTTTTAAGGAAATTATAACAGATCATTTTTGATATCTCAAAATACTTCTATTTAGCGATAACACATGTGTAATATAGTTCCTTTGATGAAATTATATTGTATAGTATTAATAAAAAAAATCATTTGCATACTGGTACACTTGTTTTTTTAAAAAATATATTTATTGAATTATACAGGTTGTTTCGAAATTGAAAGGGTGATAGGAAACCTCTAAACGAGCCATTTTCACCATAGGTGGAGAGCAAACGATGAACCTCTAGATGGCGCTGTAAGGAAAAGCATAAAGAGAGAGTTTTCTTACAAATCGTCATTTCTATCATTTCTATCATGGATTTCAGGAGGCATGACCTTTTTGCCCATGAGTTATAAAACACCCTAGATGTGTTTTTTTTTTAATTTTTATATCCATATATATATATATATATATATAGTTTTGGCAACGATTTTATGGAAAATGCCAAGGGAATCGCTGTTATGGACCTCTTAGAAAAAGGATTGGTACACAATACTATAGTTATCTATTCCCATTCCTAACATGGATATTTTAAGGAGCCCTAGTTTGTAACTGTGATTGAATTTTAAAATTCCTACTAACTGTGCTAGTAAGACCTTACTATTCACATAACAAATTCGTTAATCCCTTTATTATTCTCTTTGTCTCTTTCCTTTTGGCCGTTCGGTGAACTCAATTTTCGCTTTGAATTCACTTTTTCAACTATCAGTTTCGCAGAGTTGATTTTAAATTGTCGATTCAGAATACAAAATGAAAAACGGTCGGCTTGATATACATTTCAATCCAATTGCTTTCATTAGCTATTTCAAAAAATTATTATTAAAAAATTATTCTCTCGCGAATGCGACATGTCCGTTAACAGCGTTCGTATTGTTACTATTTGATGGAAGTCCTTTTACGAATTATTTGCCTCGTGTTATCGCAACAAATTTTTGGAAATCAACGTAAACTAAATCTTAAGGTACTGATGAAAATGCCCAGATTTGAAGATTTGTTCAACCCTTTTATTATTCTTTTAGCTCAACTATTTTATCCCTCCTAATTTAAATATAAAGACAGTCGAGTTGATATTGTATTTAATATCGAATAAGAATATCGATAGTGAATCCGACAAATAAGACTCCAAATTTTACGAGGGCCATACAAAAGTATCTGTTTGACGACAGAGAGCATTGTTTAGGTAAGTTGGTGTTACCACTGTGTGCTGCGATCTGTTTAACAGCACTGAAACAAAATTGAACACTGATTCATAAGTTGATTTCTATTCGGCAGCCATTTACTGCCAAATTAAAAATCAAAATTGGATTCATGCCATATTGTAGCCGAGACCTGGATTTATCAATATGTGACAGAAACCAAACAACAATAAAAAAAAAAAAAAAATTCTGTGAATCTGCGTGGTAGCGGTAGCCTAATGATCGTGATCGTGAACTCTAGAATGGCGTTGTTGTCGAAGATTCTTACGTTCGAGCCCTGATGCAACTAAAAACCCACCGTGTAGAGGGGCTGATGCTCATTAAATCTTATCGAGATCTCAAGCCCTCATCTTGGGGAAATTTGGATAGGGAATTCCCTGCTCAGGTGTTATCCACATCACTTTATCAAGGTTTAAAATGACGAGGTCCATCACAAATGGTCTTCATGCTGCTTCTTAGAGCAAAGTTAATAAAATAATCATAATACGGCTAATTAGCTACAAAGAAGATCTCTCAGGAAGAAGTTGTGACGTTTGGCGCTATTGTGGGCACTTTGGTTTCGCATTCATCACTTAATCGCGTTATCGTAAGTTAAGAAAGTTCAATCACCATTTAAAAAGTCTAAACAACCACAAAATCAACTTCTTAGCATATTTTATTCTTCCTTATAGAATAATCAAATATAGAGATGCTTATCACGCCTGTGAAGCAAACTCTCGCTCGTTACTTCAAAAGATAACTATAAATGAATGATGAGAAATCTAAATTTAAATGGCGTACCCAAGCGCGGAACTAATCTCGCATCAATCTCATTGTATGCACAGGCCTAATCTCTTAGATCAAACCTTCCATTCTGTAGCGCGCTCTCTTTCTTATAACACTCACATTAAACTCTTTGCAGCTTATAAATGCTATATCATCAAACTCTTTCACTACACTTCATTATATCTATTCTAATTTACTCAAGTCATGCTTCATTCACAAGAAAAGGTTCTCGTACCAAATAATGTCATAAAAAAGCCCCAAAGTGTTAGATGAAGGGACATACGCGTGAGAACCCAGTTATAAAGTTACGGCGAGTTTTAGGAGAAGCGACTGGCATCATTCTCAAGAACATCTGAGGGGAAAAAATATCAATACTACAGTGAGTTATCCTAACAAGGATACTTTTTGAGCCGCTATCGTAAACGAGGGATGTTCCAAAAGTAAGTTTCGTCCTTTTTTTGAAAAAACACATGGTTCACCTGCAGAAAGAAACAACCATTATAAGAATCCACACTCGTTACTGATTCAACGAGGCAAGCAGCGTCAACCGAGGTGAATGACGCGTGCGCAGTGCTACGAGGAAGAGAGAGTAGCAGCAGATCAGTGTGCCCGAGGCGTAGTTGGCAATGGAAGGGCGCGCTGTTATACGGTATGAACGGATACGAGCAACTAGTGTGTCCGTCCTCCATGAACGCTTACAGACCGTGTATGGTGAACAGGTCGTGTCTCGTCCAATGATTGGACGCTGGTGTTGCATGTTCAGAAAAGGAAGGTAGAGTGTGGAGGATGAAGATTGAAGTGGGCGTCCCTAAATATCCTCACTGCTATGGCACAAGACAGGATGTTAGCGGAAAAAACCAGACGTGGGGTCCACACTGTGTATTAGTCGATCTCAGGTCTATCCTAAATAATGCTGAGGTGGAGATATTCCTTGAGCTGTGCGACGACACAATTCCTAGCATTGCAGGGCACCAAGTTTTATCAGAGTGGTTTCTCCATACAGATTGCACGTTGCTACAAATGTCTCAATGTCGATTGAGACAATGTCGTAAAATTGTGTAAGGTGTATAGTTCATAATGCATGGTATATTTTCTATGCAATAAATTTTCCTTGTTAAGAAAAAAGTTGAAAATTGGTTTCGGAGCATCCCTTGTAATATTGTTACTCGATGCCTTTCAGATTCGAATCAAGTCAATTCTACTGTCATGGAAAGCATGCTTTTAACATGTGCCAAGAGTGCAAACGCTCTTTTTTTCCACTTTCCTATTTTTTAATTGAAATATTCAAATACTCTTCTACGCTAATTTGTTTGAAATAAAAATAAAGTAAATAATAAAACTACGCTTATTTTTAATTCGTAGTCTTTGTGTCGAATGATAAATTTCGGAGAAACGCTGATTAAAATTTAGTTATGTAAGGTTAATAAAACTTTTTTTAGTATTTTGCATAACAGTATTTTAAGCAAAAGAAATAATGGTTATTTATACGAAAAGAGATAATATGCTGCTGTGTATCCCATAAAACTAACCAATCAATCAATTTACATCAGCTGATGAAAGTTAAATTTTTTTTTTTAAGAAAATTTGTCCGTGCCATCTTTTTAAGAAAATGTAGAAAAAAGTATTACCTACAGACGTTTCTTTGTCGCAGCGTTTGTGCAAACAGATTACAGAAATCGCCGTCGATTAGAGCCTTTCCGACTGGCTGTTCCGAAACAGTGATGTATTAATGAAAGATCACAACCAACAATTTATTTTTTCCCTTCTAATTTCGCGACATTATTCGCTCATTACCATCCGTCCAACCTTCCCTCAATGATCTGATTTGTATTCACACGAAAATTGAAATTATTTAGATTAGATTATTAGAAAATGATACCCTTGTCAACGTTCGGCCTCATGTTTATAATGGAATATCATTAAATCGTCATTTGGGTACCCAGCAATTGTTTGACGTCAGCAGCCTAATCCTTGAGTCCCTATCATCCTCCCATAAATCAACTCTGCGCGCGCCTCAGCGTTTAGACATGATGAATTAAGGAAGCTATCATTAGAGGAAATAAGCTTTTGGCTTGGCTGGTAAAAATCTCTGTGTTGCTGATACTTTGTAACATTTTGCATTGAGAACCGCGACACGAATTAGGAATTTAATATGAACAACACTGTCGGACTCCAGTAACACGCAATTCGGTTACACGCGAGTCTGCTTTGCACGCGGTTTTACTACGGCTCCCTCGATAAGCAATCGTTTGTGACATCACTCCTAGACATTGTGGCGTCATAATTCTTATTAATGGGATTTCTATAACTCATATTGTAACTTTGTTTGGTTCAAAACTTTAAAAGCTTTTTTCTCGCATTTTAAAGCTCTCAATTGAGCTGAAATTTTCTATACACGATTGTTTTCAATTCCAATACGATAATTTAATTATAATTAATAAAAATTAATTGATTAAAACTAATTATTTAAAGAAGTAAATATTACGCCAAGTTTCTTTCCAAGTCGATAAATAGTCACCAAATCCATCGTTTAATAATTTATCTTTTGCTTTAATTTTAATTACATTTAGCTTAAATGATTAATATAATGCTTAATTTAGCTAAAAAAATTTACACTTATTTATTTTAGATGATAAATTTGTTAAACGTCAAATAATAAAATAAATTATTAAAACTAATTATTGAACAAATACAATTTGACTCTAAGTTCCCTTTTGCTCTTAAGATTTAAGGTATAAAAAAGTTATGTTATGCAAAGTGTGAAATTTGGAAAAAAGAATATGACTTTCTGTTGCAGAGATTAATACTGTTATGTATGAATAATCACCTTTTCTAGGAAGCTCCAGTTTGGATTATTTTCTTGTGTAAGAGATTAATTTTGAGATCTCTCGGTCACTGAGATTAGTAGTACGTTCAACCGTTTCCTATTGTCAAATTTATTAAGTTATAAATGTTTCTTTTTTTATGTAAGTGATTACCACAATAATTCAAAGTAATGTGGAAAAAATGTAAATGTAACAAAATAGGCTGATATAAAGGAGTGGAAAAAAAAACTGAAAGTTATCGAACATATTCAAACAAGAGCAAGACAAGCGACAAATGCCAAATAACTTAATCTATCTGAGAGTACTCCACGTGGATGGTTGAAAAAAAATGAGGATAAACTTCGTCAGTTGGTTACGCTGAAAATTAATATCGATATAGGAACTTATTCCTCAATTCAAATTATTAAAGTAACTCGAGTTTCTTTTAATCCACGATTTAATAAGCATGGGCCTCGATCACCTCATGTTAACTTGATCAGACTTTACATGTAGGAAGAGAACAAAAGGCCCAAAATAAAAAATAAAAAATTCCAAATACCCTATGTCTTCACTCGAATTTCTCCAAGATCGGGTGTTTAGTTAGTGTTGGGACTAAGAATCAACACAAAGGCCATGAACGACGGACCTTGTCATTTTGAACCATGTTCAAAGGACGAGGAGGATACCTGAGCTGGCACCCAGTATCCAAATTTCCACACCACTCTAAGAATTTCTTCGAGAAGTTTAAAAAAACAAAATTATTCAGCCTTCTATACCACTTCATAATTAGCATCAGAATCATATTAAATACACAGTTTTCAATACAGTTCACTTCATTTTCAAAAGAACAGTTACTGCTTCAGTTCGACTGAATGTTAGATTGTTCGTTAAGATATGATTGATGAAAAGATTAAGCTTAAAATTTATGTTGAAGAAAACTGAAGCATACGTTAAAAAAATAGGGATGTAGATGTAAATTTACCTCAGATGAATTTGTTATTCATAATGCCTGTTTTTAACAGCATATTATGTTAGAATATTTTTTTTTCAGAATGTGTAACAAAAGAATGGGACATGTCTGGGCATTTCTGGGATGATAAGAAGTTAATCCATATTTTTGCCTTTAGTATATCAACTGAAAAGAAGTAAATTTGTTATTTTTCACTAGCAATACGAAAAGTTATCTAATCCTACGGGCGGGGGAAATACTTTAAATTCGATTTTAGACAGAATTGAGGGATGTAACAAGAAAGCATTCAAGTGGAACTTTCAGTGAGAAGAAAGGGGGCTGAATTATTTCTTATCCTTCACCTGAATTATTATAAGTTACCTCTGATTGCTTTATCCTAATTATTTATTTTTCTCTCTAATGAAACAAAATTCGTCCAGACTAATTTCTTCTGGTGGCTGACCTGCCTTTGCTGTCCGAACGACCTTCAAGGCCGTTTTCGCTGGCGCCGTCTCTTGACCCATATTTCGTCCCTCCTCCCCTTCACCCTGAGAACGCGTTAATAAATCTCGTACAAATAAAACGGACCTCGTCTTTTGTGTCGGTAATTTGCAGGACTTTTAACCTCTAAACCTTTTTCCTAATAAAATTGGACTCGAGGTGAGAAAAAAAAATTCGTGACTTTTTTAACACTAACTCAGGATCATACACTCATTACGATGCGTTGTATTTAAAGCGAAAAAATGTTTTATTTATTTTTAATTTTCAATGGCTACATGTCAAAGAAGTTATACTCGTAGAATATATAAAATACACAAATCGAATAGTTTGCATATGTTTCAAGTGCAAGTACGTATGCTTAGAATTATCTCGAGTCTCAAATTAAAACGAATCCAGTTCGATGAATAGGGTATTTTTTCCTTAAAATTCCCTAATCATTTCATTTTATGAATCCTTTAACATGTTAGTAATGATATATATATATATATATATATATGTGTGTGTGTGTGTGTGTACACACACGTATATATATATCGCTACTAACATGTTAAAGGATATATATAACAGGTCAATTGAAAAGTCCCCGGCCTACCATAGTAAAACACATTTTTTTGGCAAAATTAGTTTTTTTTTATTCAATATAATTCCCCTTCAAGGGTGATACACCGATTATAGCGACCCTCCAACTTTTCGATAACATTTTTGTAGTACGATTTGTCCTTTGCTTCAAAATAGGCCTCATTTTCGGCGATCACCTCTTCATTCGACGAAAATTTCTTCCCAGCGAGCATTCTTTTGAGATCTGAGAACAGGAAATAGTCGCTGGGGGCCAGATCTGGAGAATACGGTGGAGGAGGAAGCCCAAATCATGGATTTTTGCCATCGTTTTCACTGACTTGTGACACGGTGCATTGTCTTGGTGAAGCAGCACTTACTTTTTCTTCAAATGCGGCAGTTTTTCGTCCTTCAAACGGTCCAATAACGCTATGTAATAGTCGCGGTTGATGGTCCTTAATTTTTCAAGGTAGTCAATGAAAATTATTCCATGCGCATCCCAAAATACAGACGCCATAACCTTGCCAGCCGACTGTTGCGTTTTCCCACACTTTGGAGCGGGTTTATCGTGTGCAGTCCACTCGGATGACTGTCGATGGGACTTCGGAGTGAAATGATGTTTCGTCCATTGTCACATATCGACGCAAACACTCGGGTTTATTACGCTCGATCATCTTCAAACACTGCTCCGAATCATCAACTCGTCGTTGTTTTGGGTCAAAAGTGAGCTCGCGCGACACCCACTTGCACAGAGCTTTCTCATACCCAAATATTCGTGAATGATATGATGTACACGTTCAGTTGATATCCTTAGAGTGTCTGCTATTTCATTCAATTTCAATTTACGGTCATTCAAAATCATTTTGTGGATTTTTTTAATGTTTTCGTCGGTAACAACCTCTTTTGGGCGTTCACTGCGTTCACCGTCTTCGGTGCTCATTTCACCACGTCTAAACTTAGCATACCAATCCTTGATGGTTGATTTTCCTGGGGCAGTGTCCGGAAACTCGGCAACAAGCCAAGCTTTTGCTTCAACTGTATTTTTTCCCTTCAAAAAGCAATATTTTATCAACACGCGAAATTCCTTTTTATCCATTTTTTTCACAATAACCAAAGTTGCTTCACTCAAAATGCTATAATTCACAAACTAACGATCCGACAGCTGTCAAATTTATACACGCATCTTTTGAAGGTTAGGGCTAACTAAAAAGTATATGGATTTAATTCTAGTAGCGCCCTCTATGTGTCAGGCCGGGGACTTTTCAATTGACTTGTTATATATATCGTTACTAAGATGTTAAAGGATTCACAAAATGAAATGATTAGGGAAATTCTAAAGAAAAAATTCCCTATTCATCGAACTGGATTCGTTTTCATTTGAGACTCGAGATCATTCTAAGTACATGTACGTACTTGTACTTGTGTGCTTCAGTCGCCTACAAATATACATCATGAACCTCTGGTAGTACACGTTTCTGCAAAGGTGTTAATCGACTGCTTTAATTTCTGATTCATCAATAGGCGAAACAACACTTCGTAACAAAGCGGCTGTGAGGATAGCAAAAATGAGAATAACGAGAGCCTGGTTAAAAGGTTTATAGTGAGTTTGGGTTCGAATCTAGGAACAAACGGGTCCTTTAAAACCTTTATTTTCGAATATCTATGTATTTCGAGTTTTCTGACTATCTTGCCAGTATTTTGATGATCATATTTACTC
>BMAW01117927.1:303574-389563 GCA_019974015.1 Nephila pilipes | reverse complement strand
TCATATCGCTTCATACTCGTAGTATCACATCGCTTTATGGTATCATATCATATTGCTTCGTAATATCATATCATATCGCTTCATAGCATCATATTATATCGCTTCATAGCATCATATTATATCGCTTCATACTATTATATCGTTTTATGATGTCATGGTACCATATAATATGACTTCATAGTATCATATCGCTTCATGGTATCATATCATATCGCTTCATAATATCATACCATATAGCTTCGTGATTTCATGGTTCCATATCATATCTCTTCATAGTATCTATCGTTTCATGGTATCTTGATATCATATCTTCATCAAGGCAGTGCGTAGAATAGTTGTGATATTTTTGAGTACTTTAAATCTGAACTAACAAGATTACAATATTCCTGCTTTAAAATGCAAGAGAAATTTGAAACTGTTGCAAAAAGCTCAATGCCGGATCATGTGGGGTTAACAAAATTGCAGAACGAATAATATGTGAGTTCATTGTCAGATAAGATTTCAACTGCTCTCCACGAACATTAGCAGGTCAGGAGAAGAGTCATATTTTCCCTCATTCAACAGCGACAAAAAATGGATTTACTCTTAACGTAGATTCCGAGATAGAATTGGCGGATTCAGATGATGAATCTGTAATTGAACTGTCGGGAGACAAAGGTATATACGAGAAAATAACATTATTTTTTTTTTCAACAGAAAAAGATATGAAGTTTCTGATGCCTTTTATCAAGACGTATGCGCAGTGAAACCGAATTTTCAACACTGTTTTTTCTAAAAAAGAAGTATAGAAGAAAATTGGAAATTGAACCGGATCTAAGGATTCAGTTTTATCATCGTTTCCTCTAAGAGTAAAATTTTTAGTTAGTGAGAAACAGCTTCACACTTCTCGATAATAATTTGATCTCATTAGTATATCTTCTTTTTACAAATGTTTTAACAATAGTTTCATAAATACAATTATTAAAGTGCATGAAAATTATATTGACATTTAAATGGTATTTTATTTTATGTATGAATTGCTAAATAGATTTAAGTTTCATACTAGATCACGAGAAAAATGTGTTGAAGTAGGAAAATCAATTTATGTCCGACGGGAAGGGAAGGCAAATGGTTCAGAAAAGAAAAACATTCATTCAAAAATTATATCAAAAATATTTTTATTTTGCATAACAGTTATAAACTTATTTCAATGAAAACCGGAGAAACATAAACACTTTCATTTGTTTGATTTTTCAAGGAATTCCGATAAGATATTTGTAGGGTAAGAATAAAATGTCAACGATGGAGATTCCCCTTTCTAGTTCGTTTTTATAAACATGTCAATAAAAAGTTTTATGAAAAACATTTGAGATTTCACGATAAATATTTGGAATGAAATAACGCCGTAGCGTAATTCAATTTCACTAAACATAATCGTATCATATTTCCAGAAATATTTGACAATTTTACTCTGTCAATTATTTTCGAAATGTTTTATTTAATCATTTTAGGGGGAGAAATAGGCTTTGTGTGTATACGCTACACTTCATTTTCGTTAATGTTTCTCTTTCTTTTTGAAGGTCCAGATTTGGAGAATGGACGATGTTTTCGCAGCTGTGCCGAGCTAGACCAAAAACACTTTGGGAGAAAGTAGTACCGAGGCAAAGTGAGTGCTTTAGTCTTTTCATTCTATGCATTTCTAGTTTTTTAAATCGGATTTTTTTAAATTTTTTCGTTAAATCGGATTTATTAGGACGAGAGCCGGTCAGGGTTAACGAAAATCAGGGGGGGGGGAAACGGAGAAGGAAAGAAAATGTAACGTTCTTATAGGAAATCATCTTTGTATTGAACAAATGAAATAAGAATCCTATTTACAGGACGTCTACATTGAGAACCATGAAAGCACCCTTAAAGCTGTTGTATTGCATTCTCCATTTAGACCAGGGATGGCCAACCGGCGGCACGTGTGCCACAGTGTAACATGACGGAGTCCTAACTGTGGCACGCGAAGACTTCTGGAAAAAAGTTTAAAATCTTAAGACTCCGAGATATGATAGACTTAAAAAAAAATTTAATATCCATTTTTCAGGATTCATTCAGTACTAGGTTTGATGATTTTTAAGGTGTTGAAATAATATTTATATTTCCACAAATATTTTTTTTTTCAATTTCTGTATGAGACGTTAGTTGTTATCCCCTTTCCCTGAACTCCGAATTGAAATTATTGGTCTACAGCACCATATTATACTAAAAAGCAAATAGAAGGAGCTTGTTTTAACTGTAACTGATTCAAATTGTATTGAATTTGTTGGAAATTTGTACCAATAAGCGAATTTCCAAGTTTACAAGATTTGGCTGTTTGATAGATTTAGGTCAACATATACATTTGAGAACAAATATTTTTTTTATTATGAGCGTGATAAAAGTAAAATATAGATTAGGTAATGCACCAGAACCACCAAAAATCAAGCAACTTTCAAACCTAATCCTAATACAAATTACTTGGTAAAAAATACAAAGTTTTTTTCAAAAACCACACTAATAAAAAACTGACTGCTTAATAATTACTCAATATGAAATATTTCAAGTTATTTAGTTTTATTTTATACCTAACTTAACTTGCTGAACTTTCATAATGCTTATTGACAATAAAACCTAAATTTGAGTTTTTGTTTTATTTGTTACATTTTTTTATATAAACATCTGCACTTCTCCCACTTACGTAAAAGAAATTGTGTTGATTGCAAAAACCTCATCACCAGCTTATAAATAGCATTTTTTTCATTTTTTTGTGTTGGAAAATTTTGAAGTGGCCTACATGATTTCTTCTTGCTCAGACTGCGGCAATCTTTTGAAAAAAGTTGGTCATCCCTGATTGCAAAGTAGCACCGTAAGCCGTTTGGCGCTATGAAGCGGAACTTAACTTTTGTGGGTTTTGCACAAAATATTTCTTGACATTCCCTATTCTCCACTTTCCTTTTATACGCCCATAGGTATTCGAAGATTTCACAGTTAAGAAAATAATTTTTCAAAATGTGTGGATGAAACAAACAAGTGCTATTACAGAAATTTGCACATCACTTCTCAATTTTTTTTAAAAAAAAAAAATATCGGGTGGATAGATCCATGTTAACCAGTTAAACAGGTTGGAATTAACAAGTTCCTGTCTTATTTGAATTTTCTTTTAAAGGGAGAATCACTTATTTTGCCGTTTGGAAACCTCAATAGAAAATATATACAGGGTGCTTTGAAATTCATGGGCAAAAATTTAAGGGGTGATAGGAAAAAATCTAAACAAGCAATTTTCTCCGCACATTCCGTAGGCATTGAACCGCTAGACTAAGCTGCAATGGAGAGAATAAAGCGCGATTTTTCTTACACATCGTCATTTGCACTTACGATTTCAGGAGGTATGGCCTTTTCCTGATTACTGTACTTCGCCATGCCTCCCGAAATCTACGGTCGAAATGACGATGTGTAAGAAAACTCGCGCTTTATTCTCTCCATTGCAGCGTAGTCTAGCGGTTCCCCGCTTGCTCTCGGCTTTTGCATTGTATGTATTGTTGTATGTTTTCTATCACCCTTTAAGTTTTTGGCCATGAGTTTCGAACACACTCTATTTAAAAAATTGTAGTTTTACTTCTGTGTAGTTTTATGGCATTTTACCATGTGCAATAACAGCAGGAAAATGCGATAATCAACAATATATTCTTGATAGAAATGCATTGAATTCATCCTAATTTTTTGCGTATGATAAATATAACGATGAATAATCCCGTTAACTATTCCTTTATCCAATTTGATGGCCATATTACTTGATGGAATTAATAAACGTTGCTTCATTAAAATACAATTAAACTCTTGAACTATAGCGCATTCTTCTTATCATCGTCAGGGATAACAATTATAGAAAGGATCTAATTCTACTGCATATAAATTATCGTAATAATATATTTGTGAGAGAAAGAAACTAACCAAAGTAACTTTTCCAAGAAATATTTTACATTATGTGCTTTGATTAGCTTTATTAGATAATTTATATGTTTTCATCATCAATTTCTGGAAGAAAAAAAAACCTTTTACATATTGTCTTTTTTTTTTCCAGTTTAAAAATTATACAAATTCTCTTTTCCTACTAAATAACTTGCTATGCATTACAGAAAGTGTACTAGTTATTAAAGTAATTTGAAATGGTAGAAAATGAGGGAACTGAGACAAAAAAAAAAAAGGTTCGATTGAAAAATGTTCAAGAAATCCTACAAAAGAGAGAATGAGAAATCTAAAATGGAACCATTTTCCCAGGGGGTCAAAGAAAATAATTTATCAGTAGTTCATTGCATTAAGTTTCATTTCCTTTTGTGGTTAGTCCTGATTTAAATTATGTCGCAATGAAGGGACAGCTTTCAGAAATCTTATCATCCCTGTACAGCTTTCTTATCGTGAATTTTCTAACGCTAATAATGCAACGCTGGATTTGGGAAGCCTTGAGACGCTGTTCTTAAGAATGCAGCAACACACTCGTTGGAGCCCCTTCTCACGGAATGCAGCGATCCGTGCGACAAGTATCGGCTGGATTCTTTGTCCACCCTAATCTGTCTGGACGTCGACCTCACCCGTTTGACCCCTGGTAGCGTCTTTGTTCCGCAAAGAGCGAATACGGATTAATTCAGTGTTTCTTTACACACAAGATCACTGACATGGATTTATTGAATTCTAGTAACATGACACATCCTCTCTCTTTTTTTTTTTTTTTTTGATACAAACAGTAGGATGAATTACACTAACGTGAGTTTGTTTTCATTGATCACGGAAAATTTCAAACATTTTCTTCGAACAGTAGAATTTCTCGAATGGTAAATTGTATAATCAAAGTTTCATTTCTGAAGTTCCAAGAAGTTTCTGTTTGTTTTTAGAATGATGTATCTTTTTCAAAGTTCAAATTCAGAAATAATTTTTATCTTCTGGATAGAAGTAAAATAATTTTTAATTTATGTTTAATATATTTTCAAAATATACCTCATGTCTTAGTAATTTCTGGTGCGCTGTTCTTCTTTCATCCTTATTGGTTAACTTGACTTAGTGTGAGATTCTTTATGACTCTAAAGCCAATCTTTGTTATTCAATCTCACAAATAGGTAAAATAAATAAAATATACGCCTTAAGACAATTTTAAACGAATTTGGGGCTTGCGCAACACTATGCATTGCGTCGTTTAAGAAATTAAGGTGATACTCCATGAGTTTTTTTTTTCTTTTCATTTATTACGTATAATTTACGTTCTGCTAATTCTGTTATTTGTTATGCATATAAGAATCGCTACGTAATTTGATATATCGAATTTTAACAAACCAGTTATGTAGCGTTAAAGAATTGCTTGAAACAAACGAATTAAATGGACAAAAATGATTTAAATTATAAATGAATTTGCTTCTAGAATTGAAGAGTTTCTAATGAGATCTTCTTAAAATTTAAATAATAATTTAATAAATTGAGTATATTCTGAAGTAACTAACAAGACGAATATTTCATCAATAATTTAAAGTCGTGTCTTTAGTAATTATCTTTCAAAGAGTATATCTAAATTTAGTGAACATTAGGAAAATGAAAATCATAGTTTATATCGCTTGATTTTCCAGTGCTTTTTTTGAAAGAATTTACTTGAGCTTATCTGTCATTTTAATGCAGATAATTAAGTAATATGTTAAATACTCATTCGTTAAAGCAGCCGTGCTCAACAGTCGAATTACTTAAGGTTTTCAAATTTGCTTCTTTATTTTAGTTGTTCATATAATAAGAAATACACAAGTCCTGTCGAAAGACCAAATCATCTAAAAAACACAATATAGTCACCAGTGCTGCCATTATATTGCATGAATGACAATGTTACAAAAAATTATAACTCCAATAAAGTAGATAAAAATAAGCCAAATAAAAGAGAAAATTTTTAAAAAAATTTAAAAAGGGAAAATAATAGTTACATTGAATGCTGTAACAGGATTTAGATTGTTGAGCTAAGTTATCTAGAATTATATGCTTTCTTATGTCCATTAGCAAAATATATTCTTAAAAGATGGGTAAAAACAAAAAATATGAACTGAAAAAATTCTGAAAACTAAAATCGAATAAAAATGAAATTAAAAAGAAAAAAAATTTCGTTTTCACTTTTTTGAGATTTCGGTTCTTAAAATTTTATTTTGGGCTTATTGCGTATTTTACATATATGCATATGGAATGGTAAATATTAGTTATTCTTTTATTGTTGTTGTATTTTAATGGGTTTTAATAATATAGTCATATCTAAGCTAGATTTAATTTACATTTAATTCTCTTTTGGGGTATGATTTGTAGCTTACATGCACTGTATTGTTTTGAAAATAAAAATAATGCAACGACATGTTATGATTTTGAAGTATTTGAAATTCATCTGTGATCCCTTTTTCATTATTTTTTTTTAAATTTTCAATTAATTAGTTGTTTAGCGACTATTTATTTTGTTACTCCTGCCATGAGCTACTTTTTGTTATGAACATCGAGTGTCTTAATAAAATAAATGTTTATGTAGCGAGCTTACTAACTCAAATAGTTTTCTGTCAAGCAACATTTTCTTAGCAAAGTATAGTGGTCCGCGTAAAAGAGAACAACTTTATCGTATTTTTATCAGCTATTTCGATGCGGAAAAATTTACAAACGAACCATTTTCCTTGAGTTCTGACTCAACATAATAGACAAAACATGCGATATTTCTTCATTAACAGAGAAAAGGAGAGAAAAGCGTTACCTTTAAAAAGTTCTAAAATGAATGTTTGGTTGTCAACGGCTTTTGAAAACAGATCCATTAAGGAAACAGCTTGAGTGCGCTTCATTTTCTCACTCCCAGCGAAGGCATTATCCGCTCCAGTAACTGCATAAATAAACTGTTAAGATAGGTGAAAGGATCAGGTCTTTTCTTTTTTGTCTAAAAGTCCTTTCTCAAAATATATTTCATTCTGTTTTCCTTCACCGCGCTTTTTTTTTTTTTTTTTTTTTAATTTAAAGCTCGAATTTTTCAAAGGAACAGGTGTTTGAAACGATCTGCACGTGTTCTTCCCTCCCCCCTCATTTTCCTCCATTTCCAGCTAGATGAGGGGACACTCTTGCATTTAATACGATTTTTTCTTATCATTGCCAAATCTAATAATTGAATAAAATCTCTCTTTTTTTTCTCTCTCTCTCTCTCCCTCCCTCCCTTCTGTTTTGAAGTCTCGAGAACGGGAATGACCTCTGCCAAGACGGTGCAGACGAGACGTCTGAATGCAGTGGTTGGTCACGAAAGGAAGCTCTCCTAATTATTGTCTGTTGGAAAAGTATTCGGTTCTGTTTTAACCGATATCGATTCCTTTTCTTTTCCCGTCGCGGGAAAGTATTAGCACAGTTCCATCGAATTCTCGAAAAGGTTAAATCCGAGAGCCTTCTGGGAACGACCAATAGGCGGAGCCCTGAGTCATGCCTACCGTATGCAAATAAAGAGGGGGAAACGACAGAGCGCCAAAAAGCATCATTATCAGTTTAGAAGCAGTAATGGTGGCTCTTACCTGGGTTAATGACATATTATCTTCGCCTAATAATACTGGTTACGTCTGCTGAGGGGAGTTGAAGCTTTCGATTGGGGACGCCCTGCTCCTACCGTTTGGCAAGGGGTAGACACTTCTTTCGGGGAGACCCATTCCAGAAACGAGCCATTCGACAATAAATAGGAGTACAGAAATATTTCTTTTAATCAAGCTTTTATTTAAAAATGGACTAAAATTATTTTTTAAATGTGTAGATAAAATGATAATTTATGCAAGCTTGAGTCGCTTAACAAAGACACCAAGGTAAATTAAGTATCATGACTACTTAATTAGATATGGGATCCAAAGAAACATTGACGCCTCAAGCTTATAGAAATTGTACATTATTTTACATTTCAAAAAACTATTTTTATTACCTTTAGTCCATTTTTAAATAAAGATTGTATCTAACAAATTTTTTTTACTTATATCTATTTAATTCCTTTTAGCCTGGAAATTTAAGATTAAAAAACAATTACATGAGCTAAGAGTGTGTTCAAAATTTAATTCAATTGGACGTTATTAAATCCAACCCCCTTCTCCCCAAGGTCTCCTCCTAAGTCCGTCACTGCTTGAGCATACCATAGTACGGTATTGTCATCGGAATCATGCTTATATGCAAAATTTCAGCTTGATCGGATAAAAGGAAGTGGATTCAAATCCGAGAAATAGATTTCGAACTTGGAAGACTTACATAAGTAAGAACATAGCTAATTAAATAAATCTTGTAAAAAATGGAGACTCAGGAAATGTTTATCTCAAATAAGTTTTCTTTTCCAACACCATTTAAATGAAAAGAAACGTACATAAAATCTTTCACCGGACATTGTTCCCAGTTGAGAGAACATGAAATTTAAAATTAAGTTTGATCTATATTGACTTGAAAAAAAAATTACCAAATATAGTCAAAAGATTATTTGATTTTTTTAAAAAAATAGAAACTACGCTCACATCATTAATAGAGAAATGTACAGAAAATACATAAAAGGGACCATTTTCATGTTTTATAGAGCACAACTAAAAATAAAAAAAAGCATCTAATGCTCCTAAAACCCAATTCGTATACTAACAATGGCTTTCATTATTAAAAAAGAACATCAAATTTGATAATATTAATCAGAAACACTTTGGGGGTAATGTAATAAACATTCATGTTCCCAAATGGGCACAATGGACCTGTAGCCACTATTCTGTGACGATTATATTTCCCCTACTCAGAGTTTTTGTTGAAAGGTGAAAGGGAAGCACCTTTTACAGGAAAGAAAAGGGACATCCCTCAATTCTTAAAAAGGACAATCTCCTTTGAAAGGAAAGGAAAGGAAAAATCTATATGTTTTTGAAAGTGGAATCCCCTTTCGCATGGAAAAGGGAATTCTCTCTAATTCAAAGGAAAATCTCCTTTAGAAGGAAAACAAAGGAAAATTCTATATATGTTAGAAAGGGGTATCCCCTTTTGCATGGAAAAGAGAATCCTTTAAATTTGTCAAAGAACATTCCAATTCTATCAACAGTGTAGTGCATTATCTTCTTGGATTTTGTTTTGTAAGGTGTTGAAAGTGATTTTGCCAGTGAATTAATTAACAAAACACGGAGAAAATTTTTAAAATTTTAGAGACAGCTGTTGACTATTCAATGACTCTTATGAATTCTATTGTTTAGGATTTTTCTGGCGATGAACTGAAAATTTGTCGACTTCCTCCCGAGGAACGTGATCGCATTTCAGAAGAGGATGCTGATGACAATATCCTCAGTTCTGACGTGCCCAGATATTTTGTATATCTTTAATTGTAGAGGGAGCGACTTTAGATACTCTACAGTGCTAATAAATGAAAATTTTTGTGTCGTTCCTCTTTGTTGCTTCCAACTGGAGTTCAGTAGTTTTTGATTAATATTGAGGTATGGCCCAAGAGCCGAATACTGACTGACAACCATCACGAGATTCGTATCTCACAGAAATCTCTTCGAAATTACCCTCGAATGCCCTTCGTTCAAGTCCAGCAAGTCGAAATAGCGAAGTGAGGCGTCCAATGTGCAATGGGAAAGTCCTCCTTTCTGAGGCAGGGAGCAGTGGCCGATGTGTGCGTCACAAGTAACCGGTGGGAGTTTTCCCACAAACCACCGGCCCCAACAACAAAAACAAACCGCCTGTCACCCGACTGCTGGGAGTGACGTCACGAACAATAGACCTTGAGAAGTGGAACGTGGGCTCCAGACGGCCAGACAAATCGGTGTGGAAGGCCCCGGGCCAGAGTCGTCTAGCGGCTTCCACTCGGTATGCAAAGCCCGTTGGCTTCTTCGCCCAAGCAGATCGTTATGAGCAACAATAGAGGTGATTTCTCTCAGGTGTGTTGCATTTTCCCTGCCGATATCTCCTCTCTGGACCCACCCATTACAAATGTTTCAACCGAACGATTTCCTAAATTGGCTTATAATTTCTAAATATAAAGGGTGGGAAGTATAAATTTTTCCTCTAGTTCCGTGCATTTTCCTTTGGTAATTTTTACTTAGCTTTGCTTTAAGAATATATTTTTATTTATTCTGTGTTATCAATTATTTATATTTAACTGTGTGTGTGAGAGAGAGAAACCCACGTTATCACCTTTTCATTTATTTAACTTCCGTTCTCTTTTTTGTTTCGAGGGCAGATGTCGCCCCTGTCACTTGACCAAGGCTCTAAATTACGAGGTTCCGTCACCAATAACCCTCGCGTTGCTTCTTAGTACGATATTAATAAACAATCGCAAATTCATTCTCTTTTTGGACATATTTTCTTTTTTTTTTAATATCCAATCAAATCCTACCAACTATGTGCGTATTAACAATAACTTTCACTACAGCTATCTCCTGTGAGATTAGGATTGAGGATCTAGGGCATTTTTTTTATTGTTGCCTTAGCAGAATTTCGGGGATTTCCCCGTCTTTCTTCGGTTAAAAGCCGACCCTATCTGTTGATCGCTATCTTTTTAGCTGACTTCTTGCTGAATAATAAGCGCTGCTCTGCACACGCTTCTGCTTCGACATTAAAATACTTCCATATCCTGGTTACTTGTATGAAGAATATGCTCTCTCCTGAAAAAAAAATAATAAATTCGACAATTAACTTTTTCTTTGTGCACATCAATGCTTAATCTGAAGGGAATTGGGAGATCCTTTTCATACATATATGAAAAAATAGTTATACATTCTAAAATTTAAAATTCTAAGCCCAAAAATCAAACCAAACTATTAAAAACCAAACGATCTAAAATGAAATAAAATACAATGATATAAATGCAAAATTTATAAAAATGGAAGTAATGTAATTAATACAGTTCCATACTTTGGAAAGAAATAATATGTACGTATAAACTCTCTCTCTCTCTCTCTCGCACACACACACACACACACACATATATATATATATATATGGGGAGGGTGTATACACATTTCGATTTCAAATGAGGAAATATAGAAGCAACTGCATTCTAGCTGGTTTTGACTCTTTTTGTGTTCTTAAATTTGAAAAAAAAAAAAAAAAAATCTAAATCTCTCCGATCAACAACTTATTATCGCTGAATTTCTCTCGCTGCAAGCAAAATTCTGATAAAGTATGCTTCTAGTAATACAAAAAATATTACTGGAAAAATCATCAGAAAGAAACGGAGAATTTAATAGAAACAGGATTATGTGTGACTAAAGCAAAGAGCAATTCTGCCATAGTCTTTTTCAACGCAGATTATTATACACAATTCGTTATAAGTTTTTATAACAATTAAATTCTATGAGCAATAACAAATTTTTCATCTATAAATTCGTATTAAGAAATATTGTCTTAAATTTTTTCGCACAATCTTGAATTTCTGTAGTTTCGATGGAGATTTCAATAAACGTATTTCTCGAATTGCTCATTCATAATGTTTTTCTTTTGTTTTGTTTTGAGCTAACTGAATGGAAATATTTTTCACTAATAATTTTATTCCAGACATTTCTAAAGTAGGAAATAGAAAATATATCCTTTACACATATTCTTAAGCTTTTTTTTTATCGGTTTGGGAAACATAAAAACTGCATCAATTGCGCAAAAGTTTACCGCTTCTCCCTTTCCTCGGATTAGATTCATTTGTCATTTTTTAAAACACTTTTCAAACACTGGCCTACATTGAAAGTTCTGCATGTTCAAGATTACTCAAACTCCCAAATCTTTTCTAATTGATTTCGCTCATTCTTGTTCTGTTAATTTCATATCGCGATACAATATGATATATGCGTGCGATCTTCGGATTCGTTTGTTTATTAAAGTATTCTATAATTATTGACACTTTCTTTAAGATATGCATTTACGAATTTTTTTTTAGTTTCCTTTACTTCTGTGAAAAATTATTCCTTCCCTTTAAATTGCGCTTATAGCTTCTTATAATCTTAAGCAGTTTTGTTTACTTCTGACTTCTATAATTCAGTTATTTCAATTTCATACCAATTATTGGAGAACTTTTTTCAAAATCCTGCTACAGAATTTTCGATATATTATAAATTATTTTGTGTCTCAAACAAACAAAGAAAAACATTCGCCATTTGATTTTTACAGTAAGAAGGAGAATGAGGAATGAGAACGTATTTATTCCGTACAGTATATAATAAATGAACTTATTAGAATGGATTAAGAATGTTGAACACACATATTCCAAGTCACTGAATGACGCTTCTTCTTGTAAATATTGTGTTTATTATTTTATCCTTTTGCGAGTTCTCAAACGGTCCATTGTTATAGAGGAAGCCCAAGTACGAGTGGATCTTATTTTAACGTCCTTCTTGGCGACGAAAATTTCTGGTTGGTGATAAGCTGCCGAAATTTGGTAACCTTTCTTAGGGTTTTATTATTATTATTAGTTGCACTACTATAAACACGATTACTGCTTCTGGACAGTCGTTTATTCTTATTATTAATAATAAACGTGATCGGTAGCCAAGCGTTCATTACAAAATCAAACTTACTAGGCTGAATATCAGTTTCATCGTTACCTAGTTGCCTCGAAGATTCGATTGATGTTATCAAAAGAACGAAAAAAACGGCGTAAAAAGAGAAACTATTCCTGGTTTGAAAACAATGGGAATCGCAAGTTTTATGGTAAATATGGCTCTGCACTTCGCGCCATTTTAAAAATTGTGTTGAGCAGGACGCCAAAATAGGATTTTACCTTAAAAAGCTTTAAATGTGGGTTTGCAGTCGCTGTTACGTGCATAAGTGATTAGATTAATGTGAAATTCCTTAACCATAATAAAAGAATGTGTAATTACACTCCAAAGTTTAGTATAACCAGTAAAATCTCAATTTGATTTTAAACGTCAAAAGTAAAAAAGCATTATAATGAGTTGACAGCATTATAATGATTTAGAAAAAATGGGTTTTTTTTCCCCTAGGTTTGATTGTTTTTATACAGCGTTTTCTCTATTTTTATATTAAATTAGTTTTCTGATTACATTTCGTTTCAAGAATTGTTCTCTAAGGCACACGTGCAAATAACAGCACAGCTACATTCATCTATAATTGTTTTAGGAGCTCTCTCATCTTCATTTTCCGGTTAAAATCAATTCTGTTTGTGAACAGATTTTTCTTTTGGCAAAACACTATCTGAAACCATGATCAAATTCAGCAATGTAAGAAAAAAGTTTATCTAATTCATTAACTATAGATATCGGCTCTAAAATAAATGATGAAAAAGATTTTGCGGATCAAATACAGCGGTCAGTCATACATTTGTTGAGTAAAATGACAGGAGAAAAAAAAAACACGTGATTCGCTGAAAAGCTAGTGAGCAACTTCCTCCGCTTAATCTTTCTTTCATTCATCAATAATTAAACAGTCTTTAATTAAGCATTCAAACAAATCAGGAACTCAAATTATGTTTAACCGAACCTTAATGTAATCCCCACATAAAATGCTTAGGATCACGCCTGCGGTCCCTACACATGTCTGAATCTAAAAGCTAATATCACAGAAAGATCCGAGATCTGTCGGATGAAGATTCGATCCGAGATCAATTGGGTCCAGATTAGTAGAAGAGCTAAGCAGGTTCGACTCACTGTGTCCTCACCTTTCACCTTTATTCTTATCGATGTTGGCACAAACCTAACTTCTTTGCTGTAAACTTCCTTTCACTCCCTCTACCATTACTCGCTCTCTTATTAAGCTATTCGCAGTTTATATAAATGCAATGGACATCCATCTCTATTCAATTTACATAAATCACGGCTCATTTACAAAATGCGGTTCTCTAATCCATATCGTCATGTGAAAGCCTGAAGAGTTAAATTGACAATAAAAGCAACGAGTATTTCAACAATCACTTCTGGATTGGAAGAAACTAATAAAGGTATTTCAAAATATCACTAAATTTAAATGCAATAAAATCTCATTAATCGGATCAATTGGGACTAGAGCCGGTCCCTGATATCGAAAATCTGGATTAAGTATGGAAAAAAGTAACTCAGAGCCTCCATTAGATTGAACGTGTGTCAACGACTCGACGAAAAAAAAAAAAAAAACGCCGGCTGCAAGTTCGCACCCATGACCACTAGATAACCGCTTAGCGTAATAGGGGAAATGCTGTAAGCATAGGGAACTGTTGCATTGTTTCTTTAGGACGCCTCACTCTAATAATGTACGCAACAAATTTGTTGAGTGCTCACGCTGTGTAGCCTTTTCATTAAATTTTAAAGTCTTGACTCCAGACAGCTTTCATGTAAAAAAGAATTATATATGTATCAAAAATAATAAAAGAATGATTTTGATTTTTCCCTTGCATATCGAATCAGGTTCTCGGTTGGCTCAATCTGCGATCGAAGGTAAGATGATGAAACTCGCTCCAAAACAGTGTATTTATAATTTTCTTCGAATAAACGTTAAATATAACTTTTTTTTATTTGCATAGAGTGCATTATCGTATTTTACATTAATTTATGCGGAGAAAATTGTTCCGCTTAATGAATGTTTCGAATTATGAGAAAGATGATGAAACGAGTTATGCTCCTTGAAGGAATCGCCTTTTCAAACTCTCGTGGCAGGGCTGGACCGTTCGTTCTTCCAGCGATTTCTCATCCTTGGCTTGGATGAGAAACGGCTTCGTTCTTCATAACAAAAGCACAAAAAATCGCTAAGGGGGAATTTATAAAAATGATTTTTTAACAGGAAATAAAAGCTTAAAAATTTAAGATACAAAAAATTTTAATTTTTTTTTTATAAATTTATTTATTAAAGAAAGAAAATAATTTCCTTCCCTTTTTTTCCCAAACAATTTGCTTAAAATTGATATTTAACTCACATTAATAAAACTCACGTTGTATTACGTCATTTCAGTAATGGGTGAAGGGGACTATGGTTGCTTAATAGCTTCGTACTGAGAGTGGGGGTTATTAGTGACGCACCTCGTAATTTTCAGCTCTGGGTGAAGTTAAAAGTTTACGAAATTCATTAAGAACTTCAATGATTAAGTCTGATTTTTCAATAAACTCAAACTTTTGAATTAATTGAAAATTATAGTGGATCATGAAAAATTTAGCTTCATTTATAGATCACAAGCTAATTACAATATATATATATATGCTTACTTTTTTATTATTTTTTGGTTTTATTAATATATATCTTTTTATTTAGATCTTTAATTCATTTTCTTATATTTTAGACGCTTAGTTATTTGTAATTATATTACTTGCAATTAAATTGAAGATGATTACTATGTTTATCTCCTTGCTGGTTTTTAATTTTTTTTACCATATTTTTTACAATGTAATTCGATGGAATGTAATAGTTTGATCAGTAATTACCGGTATAAACACGCTTTATTCCATTTCAAAGTATGGATTAGTATAAATTATATTAATTTCATTTTTTCTAAATTTTTGTTTTTCTTTCACTCGGCCTTTTCTTAAAAATTTTCTGTTTCTTCCATAGATTTTTTTTTTTATTTCTAAGTACTAAATTTTAGATTGTTTAAAAAAAGTTTTCAAATTTTCATGAATATTAATTTATTTTTAAATGATTTTTTTTAAATATTTAGTTTTTTTTTAGATTGATATTAATAGTATTGATTTTATGTTAGATATTCTTAGATTGCTATACGTTGTGATTTGTACAATTTGTGTTTTGTTCTTGCACACACACATATATATAAGTTACTCTTTTATACATAGCGTCTCTTTCCTCCTTTCGTCTCTAAAGGTGTTAACTACACTGTTGACATGTGAACAATCCCCTTTTTAAGGAAAAAAAAAAATTTCTGCCAGCAGACTTTTACATATGTGCATATATTAAGTCGGATGCAAAGAGGGTTTCTAAAGAAAAGTTGGTCTCCAGCGCTTCCTTATAGCCAGACGATTTTCTTTTCTTGACCACGATTTTATCGTGCATCGCTGGGGTTGAGAGTATGACCCTTAACAAACACAATGAAAGGGCAGTAACTGCTCTGTCGTTCGGCGTCGTCCAATCAACGCCTACGAAAGCAGAGTGGTAGACCGACAGCGCACCCTTTCTCGAATGGAGGTCGCCAACCCCAGGGCCCTGATTGACATGCATTGAGATTTAAGTCGAGGAATTAATTGTTGCTTTCCTTTCACCTATAACAGCCAAACTTTTTTTTTTTTTCTTTTCCGAATTTCTGTTTAAGAGTAAAAAAGCTTTGCGCTTTTCTCCCCAGATGCGTGAACAGATCGGCAGAACCAGTTTTTGTCACAGTTGCAAAGAATTCGGCAAAAGGAAGAACTTATTTCACAAATTCGAAATTTCCGGTGTTTGAAAAGAAGAATTTTTTTTTTAAAAAATTATACGTCTAAATTTTTTTAAAGTACCTTTTTTCATTATTTCAAAAGAATGTTAAAAACACACATTTTTATGTGGTTCTATCCCGTTTCTCCCACTAATACCTTTAGGACCTTTGAATTGAAGATTTTTCCAATGGATGAAACATGGCTTATGTAGATTAGATTAGAATAACTGAAGTTGAATGAATACAATTGAAGAGATGTATATATAAGCAATGAAGCATTTAATATGAGAATTAGTTGTTCAGTTAGTGGTAAAGATAGTGAGGCGGTGTCATCAATGTGAGACATATTGATCATGCTTGAGCAGAGTTAGAAGCTTTAGGAGTGATTATGGAAAAGATCTGCAACGGGTTAAGAGTTCGAACCCTTATCTATACAGTTTCTAAGGACCCGAAACCGATTGGTTCGTAATATTAAACGGTAGTTCGGACGTGTTTTAGGACTATTTCCCCATGCCACTGTGTCCCATTACTTGGATTGGTAATTAGTGACTATATTTCAAAAATTAATAATTATAATTAAGCGATTGATATCGGGGGCTACACATGTTTTCATATCCTTTCGTTTTTGTTTAAGCGATCCATGGAAGAAAACTAAAATTTGCTGTAGGGGAATATTGTAATATTTTCTGTTTCATACTAATAATTTCTACCTTATACGTCAACAACAGGAATGAAATATCTGCAAGAACTAAGAATCGCTTAGAGAAACTGAAGGAAAGTTGAAAAACTGTCTACTGTAAAGTAGTATACAGCTATATATATAATCAAAAATATTGGTCACAGAAATAAACTGAAAAAGATAAGTATTATTAGGAAAGGACACAGCAAAAACTAAGAACTCACACCGATTAGTGACACAATAGGAACAAATACAGTACTTGTCATAACATTAATTGCTCTTTCAATACATTCGGCTCTCCAGTTTACTAGTTCAGACCACAGACAAGTTTCCAACATAATACTTTGTCCTTCCAAGGTAGATTCCAATAGATCCAGGCAGATTCACTCTACCAATTTGCCCAAGCTTCGAATTCTCTGCATTTATAGTTGTCCCGGCCAGGGGTTGCGTCAAAAAAAATCCGTAACTTTTCTCTTAATCGAGATATTGACGAGATCCAAACATTTACGAGAACCTTCATTTTGTCACCACTAAAAAGGTAGTCTCTATAGCCAGGGGTCCTTGTTTAACTCTTCCTGAGTTTTCGGCGAAATCTTTGTAAATATCTCTTTCCCTTTATAAAAGTAACGCTGCTGACGAGCGTCAACGTAGGTTCGTTCAAGTCCGATTCCGAATATACTGGCCTCTAAAATTGAAGATACAATCAATCTTTTGAATCTAATTCAAAAACTAATGAGCATAAAAACACGAAATTTGGGAAAATTGTACTTTAAATTGTTTGATTGTTGCATAAATTTGTCATCGAGCATCATTTACAAACGAGGAATTATATTTTCTTTGCAAAATTTTACCAATCCTTCATTTCAATGGACATTATTTAACAGGTTCTGAAATAAAGTTAATAGTTCTTAAATGAAAGACTAAGTAAGAAAAAGCACTAAGGCAAACATATTGAAAGAAACAGTCTGATTTAGAATCAAGCTGTACCAATTACTGAAAATCAACAAACATATAAAATAGTCAAATAAATTACGAAAGTGAAATACTTGCCCAATTTCTTATGACCTATGTAAATATCTAATTCTTTAAAAAAAAAAAAAATAGTGTGGGATATGATTGTTTCATAAGATTTTACTGAGGTTACTTAGGGTCATTAAGAATAAACCATATTTTTATTCTCCCCCCTCCCCCATTCTTTTTATGGTTAGCCTGAAAAAACTGAATGTACCTTTATTTTTTGGAAGATCTCTGTATGTTTTGATTGTATGAGATTATTGCTCAATCAGTTTTAGTTGATTTATAATTGTTTTATTTGGCGAATGTATCTAATTCAAAAGTACGAGCTCTGACGTCAAAAGCTCTCGTGCTGCCTTTCGGTGCGACGTAAATAAGCAATCCATCAATCAATCGTTTACTAGGTGACCGCGATTTCGGTTTCTGATTATTTTCGTTCGTTACATCAGCATCCGAATTTTACTACGAATTACTGCCAGTGATCCTCTATGTTTTGGGGCCGCGGTAGCCCAGTGGTCAAGGTCGTAGACTAGCGGCTGGCGGTTTTCGTTCAGTAGTGGGTTCGATCCTTGGCCACCAAAGACCCGCAGTGTAGCCGGGGCTGATGTACGTTAAATCTGTTCGGAGCCCAAAGTCCTCCCGTTGGAGTGGTGTGGATGTTAGGAGAGGGGGGTGCCAGCTCAGGTGTCGTCCTCGTCACTTGACCGTGGCTCAAAATTACGAGATCCGTCGCCAATAGCCCTCGTGTTGCTTCTAGTGCGACGTTAATATAAACTAAACTAAACTAAACTAAACCTCTATGTTTTGAGTCATAAGGAGATAATGACAATTGTTGCTCCATATCACATGAAACCAAGCGGTCAATCAAACAACTTGAACCTTAACTGATAATCGAGTGATCATGGTCTCTAGCTTGTGATCGGTAATGCCATTTGTTCGAGTCCTGGTTACTCTAAAAGACCACCGAGTATAAGGCTTGATGCAAATTAAATTTGAAAGGGACCGAAGCATTCACTTCGGAGTGGCGTAGGAGTGGGAACCGGGATGACTGCTTTGGAGCGTCTTCTTCGTCATCTTGCCATGCCTCAAAATGAAGCGACGAATTGGCTGTGGTTAGCGTACGTCTTCGTTTGGAGCAGAAATGGGCCATTTGAAGCGGTCTGAAACCTGGTTTTGACCCGCACTGAATGAACAAACAAATCTGACGAATACCACTCAATCAAATATTAATAACAAAATGTCAAAACTCGAATGGATTTAACATTTAACAGCAAATTAAATCATTTGAACTATTTTTAAAGTATTCAATGTGACGTATACAAAACATACAGCGATTCTTAACTGTCTTCGAACACTTGCGTTTTTGACTCTCGGTTCCATAATATCTTAAGAAATGGACTCAAAGATTTTTGTCACGTAAATCTTCTTGTTTATTCATTTTATAATATAGTTATAATAAAGCAATGTATATCAAAAGCTTTTTTTTTTTCCATAAAAATAAAATTATCGATTCAGGAAATGAATAAAGTCTGCTCGCATGAATATTCAGACTCTTTCAATACACTTTCGAAAACAGTAAAAAAATATACAACAACTAAACGCTAACAATTAAGCTGAGATTCATTGAGCTACCATTTCACCTTGAATGGTAGCTTTCACCTTTCTCATTTGAGCTACTGTTGCACTTTGGCATACACTCTACTAATTTGTGAGTGTTAGGAATGGAATGGGGAATTTCACTGTAGTATTGTCCATTCAGTCTTCAACTAAGTCCATGAGTCTTCACATCCCAAAAAAATCAACGCCGTTATTTTTCCAGCTAGTGAGATCATCTTCCCTTTCTTTAGAACAGATTTACCCGAACAAATTTACCTAGGTCTCATCGATGTTGACAACTCGGAACTAAATAACAACGACAACTCGTCGCGACAGCAGTAAAAAACCTATGAATCATTATCAAATTTGTTTTGAACCATTTAACAAATGATAGCATCAACTTAACTTTGCTAAGCCATCTGTTGTCCACCACAAGTATTTTAATTCATCTTGTACACACGTGTGTGTGTGCGTAAAAATTCAATTTAAATTTGTAATAATTTCACTGAAAATTAATTTAAGATACTAATTTTCCCTCCTCTAACGCAAAAGTTGGAGAGTTCATTCCTAATTTCTTATCCAATTCCAAATTATCCTTTTATTTATTAGATCACGCGCTCATAAAATCTGTTCAATCAGTTTTCGCGTAGTCATAAATCAGTAAGAAATAATCCCTACACGACTGATAAGCATCAGGGAAATTCCCCAGAATCCCTTCATCTTAAACCACGTGAGTCACCTGCATGATCGTTAGAAATTCCAACTATAAAATCAATTTCTAGGTAAAACTCTCTTTTCTTCTCGTTTCTGTTGTAATCAAGGAGGCGGAGCTGCGTTTTCAACTTCATGGATACTTGTTGCCTCTCTCTCTTTCTCACTCACTCTCACAGCAAAAATGAATGAACAACCATGAATTTGAAATTTAACTTTTTCTTCGATCAAAAGGCTTTTAATTTTAAAATTTCAGATTCGAGATTTTCTTACTTTAACCATAAATATTGGGAAACGGTTATTTGGTTTTTCTTTGTGTTAGCTGGGTAATTTCAGTGACCGTGTTCCTTTTGGATATTAGTTGAGTTTCGAAGGACTTGTTGAGCTGGGTAATCCTTTGATTACAACCTTAATAAGGCCTTAGAGGCTGATCTATGTAAAATTCCTCGCTTTTGTTCTTAAGGGTGATTAGTCAGCGGTCTTTCTCGTTGACAAGTTGAATTTTCGCATCAACTTCACTTTTTTTCGGTTACGTTGAATGCTTCCCTTCCCATTTTTAAATGCTTTCAGTCGTTTTATTATCATTTCTTCTCTCATGATCTCCGTGTAATCAAGTGATGAGGACGATACCTGAGCTAGTACTTCTCTCTCCTAACCTCCACACCACTCCAATGGGAATACTTAGAACCTCGACAGATTTAACGTGCATTAGCCCATCACTCGGTAGGTCTTTAATGCTATTAAAAGCTCGAACCCACGACTTGACGGAAACCGAGTCTGCGACTATGACCATCATGTTACTGTAGTCTTTTCATCCGTTATATATATAAAGATATGGGGCATGGCAATTTATTTTGTAAATGTTACATTTCTTCAATGAAAATTAAAATAAAAAACCAACAAAAATCTGCTTTTTGTTTATATAACTGATCGCAAATTTAGTACCTATTCGAAATATTGATAACAAGAAATGTGTGGTTACATATTTTGAAGACATTTATATATGGAGATATTTGTGACTTTAATTCTTTCATTTACCTACATCTATTCAGGGAATATATAAAATTTCTTAAAATGTCAATTGTATAAATAATTACTTCTTTCGAATGTAAGTGTATGCATTTCATGTGATGCATGTATGTTTTTGTATGTATGTGATTGCACGAACATCCATTTAAGATAAGAAGATGGGCCGCGGTAGCCTAGTGGTCAAGGTCGTGGACTCGCGGCCGGCGGTTTTCGTTCAGTCGCGGATTCGACCCTTGGCCACTAAAGACCCACCGAGTAGCCGGGGCTGATGCACGTTAAACCTGTTCGGGGCCAAAAGTCCTCTCGTTGGCGTGTTGTGGATGTTAGGAGAGAAGGGTACCAGCTAAGTTGTCGTTCTCGTCACTTGACCGAGGTTCAAAATGACGAGGTCCGTCGCCAATAGCCCTCGTGTGGCTTCTAGTGAGATGTTAATAAAAACTAAACTTATTAAGATAAGAAGGTTTTATCTAATTAATTTTTTCCCCAATCGAAAGCTGTAATAGTTTAAAACCTGACGGCAAAAATCATTAAAATAATTATAAAAATGCGTCCAAAATCGGAAAAGTTCGCTAGAGGGATTATTAAGCTTTGTTTTATAACGTCGCTAGAAGCAAACACGGGGCTATTGACGACGGACTCTTTAATTTTGAACAATCGGTCCAAGCTGATCGACGACTTGAGGCTGGCACCCTCTCCTCTAACATCCACCACCACGCAACGGGACCTTATGCGGGAACAGTTTAACGGCATCAGCCCCGCTCACATGGGGTCTTTGGTGGCCAGGATCGACCCGCGACTGAACAAAACCGCCGAAGTTGCTATCATGACCTTGGACCACTAGCTACCGCGGCCCCGTTCGTTAGGGAACTGATTGATTTTTCTTAAGTTGCACTTAGAAGTAATGAGCATGGGACTTAACGCGTACTCTGAGTTCCGGTCCAAATGATGAAGACGCCACCTGATTCGCACATCATCTCCAAACTTCTTGTGGAAGTTATAACGAACGTAGAAAAGTCTATATTTTCCTTTGTATTACTATTATTCTGTCTCTTTTATTTATGAAAATATAAACTCTTTTGAAATCGAACGATTCATTTTAATATAACCACTCGTATATATTATTTGTTGAAACATCACTTTCTTCATTCATGTGTTCGCATAAAAAGTGCTCATTAGATGGGATATATAAGACTGTTCAGAATAACCATTTGACACGTCCGATGATTTGTCACTGGCAAAAATAGTATTTAACATGCATCGATCAATCTCCCCAGGATCAACCAGATGGTCTCGTAGATAAACCAAGTAACCAGGTCTCTAAGATACTAACCTTTGCTTGAAACTGTCAATTTAGATCGATCGACCAGGAAAAGGTTTATTAGTGAAGTGAAAAAGGTTTTCAAGTGGGTGCCGCCTGATTAGCTTCGATGGAACTAAAACAGCAACGAGTCGATGATTCAGAAAGTCTGTATTTCTCTGCTGTTACTCGTCAAACAAAAGATTTCTTTTGAAAAAAAAAAAGAAAAATTTTTTGAGAAAAAAGGAAAAGAGTTCTGTGAACGATTATCACCTAAAGGTGATTAACAAAAGATATTATGTTGATGAATAAAAATTGCAAAAAAATGTTGTTTCAATGTTAGACCTCGGAGCTATTGATCGATGAATGTATACTTATTAAATTAAAACAAAGATGTATTAAGAATTCTTTTGCTCAAAAACTTATTTAAGGATATTCGTACATGACAGAAAGATTGCTTTGTTTAATTGAATGTATGAATAATTTAAAACCAATGCATTGACGAGGCTTCTCAAAGAGATCTTTAATAACATATTTAAAGACACCAGCATCGCATCATTAACTTAACAGATAAAACTAGCAGGTTTAAAGATAACACGAGTTTTCATGTATCGTATTTTAAGAGATTAACGTTGTTTCTAGAAACATAGATTTTTCGCTACAAGTGTTGTCGAATGCTGAATAACAAAAATGTTCCATTCTTACATATTTATTCATTTTAAGTGTCATAATCCGGTTTCTTTCTGTTTTAAGAAAAATATTTTTGTTGCGTAATATTTCTGAAACTCATTTTTAACCTCTTTAAAATGTTGAGAAAGAGCTAAAACTAAAAATAAAAGGAGAACATATCCAGCTTCTTTGAAGTTTTAATTCAAATGTTAGACTTGATTGCTATTCGGCAATGCTATTTTTATTTTTCCTCCTCTTCTTCTTCTTTTTTTTTTTCTTCCAAACCTTGAAAAGTTCTTTATGCTTTACCAAGGCTTGTGACTCTACAATAAAGTAAGATAGAGACAGGGAAAAAAGGAAAGTTATTTGACTCACAAAGTTGCTCGAGTTTTTTAGGAGATAAATTCGCATTTCTGAAAGAATTGATATAACGGACGGTGACGTCTTTTTTAACTCAGGGTCGTAATTTCTTCAGTTGTCACATAAGTGTTCAGCGTTTTGTTCGTGATTCTTTTTTAAAAAAGGAAAAGAGGGGGGAAAGATGGTTTTTTTTTCATTGAGTAAGATATTTCATACAAAAATTAGCATTCACTTTTACTTATGCGTGGCTGAAGTATTAGAAGTGTTAATTCTTAGCGATACTGTCTAAAGTAAAGGTTATTTAATAGTCACAATAAGTTCGTAGAAAATCTAAAGCTTTTATAGTAAATAACTTGGAAATTTTATTATACCTATTTTATTTTTAAAAAATTTGAAGATTTAGTATGGCTTTATTTTTTTCATCTTGAAAGATCATTTATGAATCTGGGGATTATAATCGTTTTTAGAATTGCAGCTTAAGTAACTTTTTTTAAAAAAAATAAACTTATGGGTCGGAAGTTGTAACCCTATCTCTCTCATTATTTAACTCTACGCACATCGTAAAGTTTAAAAATTCACGTGGGCGCGATACCCCTCGTGGTCGTAGCCACGGACTCGCGGCTGGTGGTTTTCGTTGAGTCGCGGGTTCGGGCCTTGATGCCGCAATAGACTCGCTGTGTAGCCGAGGCTGATGCCCGTTAACTATGTCGGAGCCCAAAGTCATCCCATTGGCGTGACGTGGAGTTAGGAGAAAGGAGTACCAGCTCAGGTTTCGCTCTCGTCACTTTACCAAGTTTTAAAATTACGAGATCCGTCGCCAATAGCCCTGGTGTTGCTACTAGTGCCACGTTAATTAAAACTCAAAATGCACAATTTCCAATTGAAAAGGCGTCAGAAAAATGCAAACGTAGCTAATTAAATTTGTGACGTTGTGTTATTCGCGTTTTTCTGTTCACTAACGTCTAAGACTCGAAGTAAATTGAGTTGCACAAAAATTCCAACTTCTTTCCAACCAAATAAAACGTGGTCTAGTCAAATTATATGATGGTAAGAAGTGTAATGAATTTAATTGAGGTGATTACATATAAACAAAATGAAGTGAAAGGAAAAGGGAGGAGTAGATGATAATGAAAAATCGGTTGATGTTTGCATGCTGTAATTAGATTGCAGTAATTGATGTACTGTGGTTAAAAGCGACTGAAAGTGATTCCTTATCAGAGTAAGTTATAAAGAGCATCGAACCTTCAGTGTTTAAGAAATAACTTCATTGGGGAATTGCTAAGAAAGAACTTTATAATATAGAAATATAAGCAAAGATTCGGGCGCGTTAAAGTATAGTAAATTCATTGTTAAGATCTCTAATCTAGTGAATTTAACGATGAAATCAATCCAACAAGGAAGATAAAAGAAAAGACCCTTTATTCACAAATATTTAATTCAGGACGACACGCTGGTAGCAAAAATTTGTGCAGATTAGAGACACAATCAGGAAACACAGCACAGATAAGTGATACAATATGAACAAAGACAGACTCAAATCAGCAATACAGCTACAAAATAGCACTTGTAATAACTTTCACAGTTCTTTCCATAACACGGACAAATCTCCGAAGTAATATTTTGCTTAGTCTTCGCTATCTTCCGGCAGTTGTGACAGATATGCCGGCAGATTCAGACCACTTCTCACTCAGCCAATACCCTATCGATTCGCTCAGCTCGCCGCATTGATGGCTGTTTCGTCCAGATGTGACATCACAGGGAAAGTTCAAAAAACGTCCGTAACTTTCGCCCTAATCAAAATATTGACAAGATTCCAACATTTCTGAGAACCTTCATTTTATCACCAAAGTTGCCAAGATTCACGCCATCAAAATGGTCACCAGGGGGTGAGGTCGTGTCTTAACTTTCCTTGGTGACTAACGACATCTCTGTAAGATAAGTAACGTTAAGGAGAGAGAGAGAGAGAAATGTTCTAGAGAAGCATCATCGCAATTCGTAACAATATAGAGATAATTTTTTCTAAAGTAATTATTAATAAAATGTTTTAGAGCTCCTATCCTTTTCCTCTACTTAAAATTGTGAGCTTATTGTTATATCGGTGACCATTAGAATTAATGTCTACTGAAACGAATCATTGGGAGGTGTCTCAAGTTTATTCGCTGATTATGCATGACCGCTTTCTATCAGTTGACCCTCCACGCGCCAGAATCCTAGTTTACAATTAAACAATAAAGTTCTAGCTTGCAATTCGCTCGTGCCTAGGGAGTTATGTCACAAATACTGAAGGTTCGACGTCTTTTATAACAAACTCTGATTTGGAACATTTCTAACCGAATTTATTTAGAAAAAATCAAGTTCTGCAAGTCACTCGAGTTTCTAACATACAGTCATCTTTCTACTAATCACCATCAACTATTCACCGTCAATCCCATTTGATTCTTAACGATGCAGTGAAGAAAACGAACGCTTTTCTCGGAACCATTTCATTGTGCATTTTTCTAGGAAGATTGTTTCGAGTTAAAAGTAGCTGAAACACTAAATTGCTTTTAAAAATGGATTATCTTGTCGCTGATTACGTAGATGCATTACTGTAGGATTTTCCAGCTAATTATCAAATAATTAATTGTATTTTTAAATGTACTGTAAACTAGTTCTTCAGTTATACGATAGATGGCACCACGAATCAGCGTCATGTGATAGCTCGTGCAGCGCCACCTATTCCTGAACAAAACTGAGCGACACTTCGTTCTCGCTCTCTTTCTCCTCTTTTTTTCCGCCTCTCTTCTCCTCTTCTCTTCTCTCGATGAAGTAAACTCCGAACGCCAGAGCGCGTTCCAACGCCTATCGCTGATATGCGATATAATGAGACATCTATCTTTCTCCGAAGAACTGGTTCTTCTAATCGAAATAATCTGTATATAGTAGTTTTGTAAATATTACTACTTCATCTCGTCTACTCAAGAATAAAAGTAAATGAACGAACTTTAAGCCTCTTTACTGAATTGGTAAATAGAACGAAGTCATCATAGAACCCGGTAATGGAATTACTCCCCTAGACAAACCAGCCCTTTGCGTTAGAGCAAACCAGTGTGGATTCGGGATGTACAATCTCATCATCCCCATTCTACATCACTTATAATTTGACAAATAGTACTTAAATGATGCGATAATGAATTTTAAAATGTAAGCAAACATGTCATCTAAATTGTAAGCAAATCTACTTTAACCATACTGCTGATATTTTGACCAAAATAAAATGAGGTGTTATCTTCTATACAACAGTGAGCATAATTTTTTTTCTAATAAACTTACACAAATTTTTAGTAATTAATTAACAGTTTTGCATGAAAATTATGAGAAATTCGGTGAATAAAATTTTTATTTTTATCAAATTAAAATTTTAAAATTATAACTACGTTCAATATACACTCGTATATAATGATAAGTTTATAAGTAACTCTAAAAAATTTTAAAATTGAGAATGCGATGCATGTTATACAAAAGGAAATGCAATTACTATACTTACAAATATAAATGCAGGTGTTGGTTATTAATTGTTCTTACATAGTTGTTTAAGTTTATAAATCTTATTTTTTTGCATAACCTTATACACTAATAGACAAATACTCAACATTAAAATCTGACTTCCTTTACTCTTAATTTAAAAAAGGGAGGTTTATTTAAATCAGAGGCTAGGGTTTTCTGCTTCCAAGGTAAAACGAAGATTTTGCTCCCATTCCTGTTTGCAAAAATGTAATGTGTACACGAAAGAAAAAGTTTTTTTTAAATATATTTAAAATAATAGTATTTTTAAGGAAAAAAAATCTTTTTTTTATATTATATATATAAATAGTTTAAATACTTTCATTTTTAAGTACTTTTAAGCGTAAATTTTCTAGAATTTGCTACGTTTATAAAAATAGCACAAAAATGGTAGTCCGAAAATATTATTATCCTAAAATATTTACTCAGTTATAACATTGCAAAAACTTAAAAAATATAACATTAGAGATGTAATAACCATAAAGTGAAGTTAGTAAAAAAGTAAACACAAGAAATAGTTTGATGCACAATGCATTAAATGTAGTTATTAATCTCAAAGAAAAAAAAGTTTTCCCAGCCTATTGTACTGCAAATGTATCGATTAATTTATTGTAATGCATACAGTGGGAAACCTCATACAGCAAAGCTGACAATCCTTCTGTGTAACGTATGATCTCCTGCAGGATCAGAAAGAGACAAAAACCATAAGAAAAAGATGTCCTTCTACTGATGGAAGGATGGACTGAATACGTGAATTTTTTTTTTAGTGCATATAAGAATGGAAAACATCTCAATCTAAAATTTCTTAGCATTAATTTTCTGTCCTTGTATGCGGCGCCCGGGGCAAGTGTCCCCCTCCTCCCCCAGCTAAGCCACTGATTTAAAGTTGGCATGAAATAAACTCAGCCCCCCCTTTTTTCCCCTTCGAGACGATGACAACTTCATGTTTCTTCAAAATTCGAGAAGCGTCGCTTCATTGGGGATTAGAGGAGGGCTATTCGCGATTTTTTTCTCTTCACTAACCTAGGGGACTTTTATCGAATTGAATTGCATAAAATTACAATTTCTTCCCAACCGAAAGGAAACGTTATTAGGTAAATTAAATGAAAATAGAAGCGAAAAGAAATAATGAAATATAAATGATATAGGATTCATTGAAAAGAAAGGGAGGTAGAGGGTAAAGACTTGCTGTTTGAGAATCGTTATTCGAATTGAAGTTCTTCTGTTCGTTTTGTGGAATGAAGAGAATTCCACTAAAAGTACTTATCAACGTAAATACTGTCGAAGAAAGTTGAGAATAAGTGGACTGGATAGATAGATTTCTTATTTAAATCCTAAAGTAGAATTGCGAGTTAGGGTTTGGATTCTAAAGGGATTGACTTTAGATATTCTACAGTGACAATAAATAAAGAATCTTTTTTGTTCTTGATGTCTTCAATTGGAGTTAAGTAATTTTAATTAATATATTAGATTGAGACAAAAGTCGAATAATGACGGACAGACGCTACAGGGATAGATGACAACTCGAGTGTTACGATTACCGTGGCGAAATTTCTCGATTTATGGAAAGAAAGAAAAACAAAAAGCAGAACTTATTTCGCGGTCGTGCTATAAATCACTTTTCGCACATCCCCAAATGGACACGTAATTGACACGATGGGCCAGCACAAACGGCAACACTTTCGCCGGGGTGGTTAAACAGCTCGTTTTGTACTTCGGGAATCAAAACCAGTTTCCGATAAGCTTTCCACTTTTAACCAGACAAGAAATATCCGCGCTCGTTTCGCTTCTTCACCACCGAGAACGGTTATTATTTTTTTTCCGCCTGCCTCCGCTCTGCCCCGATAACAAATGTTTTCATGATATTTGTCAAAGAAACTGAGAATCGCCTTCCAAATTTATTTGATCAGATAAAGGATTTCATACTCTCGCTGGAAACTGGTTTCTTCGGCCTCACGATATTTTCCGCGTCCGCTAGGGAATATATCGCCTGCTTTATCGCCTGCGCATTTGTCTTGTCTCGTAATATGACATTACCTGCACCCCTCCCCACTCGCACGTGCTGGTCGTTCAACCGTTTTGCGTTTGATCAGAAAGCGTTCAAAAACGTCGGACGATTATTCTTAACTTTAATGGCGATGATTAGGAATTATACATGGAGAATGGGGGGGGGGCAAAAAATTCAATAAACAGCAAAAAATAACGGGGGGTTCGGAGAGTACAAGAGCGGGAGAGAGTTAAAAACAAGCGCGAAGTTTCAAAAGTTTGCTACAAAATGGTTCAGTTTTCGACATTTTCTGGATTATTTGAACACAGAAGTAAAATTTGACAGTAAATACCAGCTTCAATGTGGTTTAATTTTAATACTAAGCTTTTTTTAATTTTTGATTCATACTATGCGATGTAACTGTCAATAAAGGAGCAATATTACGCATGTATTGCAATTAAATAGAAGTATTTCGAGAAATCAAAAATGTACTGTGATAACTTCAATGAAGGAAAGTGGGACTTGTTTTTTTTTTTTTAAAAAAAAAAAAAACGAAATAATAATAATAATTTGGCAAAATCCTACTAGTGGGTTTACCGGAATGAAGCCAAACGCATCAACATGAATAATTGTCCTTTACAATATGCATATAAAAATCAATGAACAATCAAAATAAATATAAAAAAATCTCGGTTATATCGTCTTAATATTTAACATTTTACGACACCCCCCTCGTCTTAGGCCAAAAAACAACAAAAAAAAACTGCTCATTACTATGACTGTCCGGTCTCATCTTCACTAATCAAGCTTGCTAATTTGAAGAAACGACAGATCTGTTCTCTTCCTTGAGCGCTAATTTCTTGAACAATTAATTCACGCAAATGCTTCAAATGTTCTAAACTGCAGATATTGGTTTATTTGCTGCTGCTGTCTTTGCAATTATTACAGGATTAAAATGGTCTTGAATTTCACTTTTTCTTTTTTAGAACTCTTAATAGCTCCAAATCAAAAATTAAAATCTCTCCAAATATCCAATACCTCCACTAGTCGATAGGTGCCATCTCTCTCGACCAAATAGAAATCTTGCCCTCTGCCTTGCAGAAGCGAACAATTTTCATCTCTGAAAATCTATCTCAAACTGCACTCGCTCCGGATTGGACAACCAGTCACCGCCTCTTCCCCAACCTCCACTGCAATAGCTGCTTACAAAAATTCTGTTACAAATTTACCCATTTTGCACAATAATAACCTCAGAACAGAAAGAAAAATCTTAAATTTGCATTTAAAATCCTCTAATCACCCGTTTCCAATACTCTTATTGGAAATTTTAAATCTAACTCAGAAACAACTGACATCTCACTCAATTGTAAATTTTTATTAACTTATAATTAAATTCTATTTACCAAGTAAACTACAAACTTTAATGCATTGCTCATCTTAACTTTAATGAATCTAAATAAATTTCTTCTCTCTGATTTAATTCTTTATACCTGGGTAAGTGTAGATCCAAAGTTCAGCTCAATAGCAATATTTTTTTCCAGCCATACCGGGGATAAAAACTCGAAAGGGCTTAGAAGCCCAAAAATATTTCTGCTGCCATAAAATGAAAAATTAGAATTAGGACGTCACAGCCATTAATCATGATACAAAACTGTACTCGTGTGCTCCTAACTCAGGTTTTTATTTGTATTTCTCAATTAGGATTTCGTTTTTCATGGCTGTCCGGATAAAGAGACTTCCAGTTAAATTGGATACGGATGAATGAGGTTTTTCTGTATTATGCGTGAACTGGCTTTGTACATGTCTTTTCATCCTACAGGAATAAAAAAAAAAAAAAGAAAGAAATACCCAAAGCGTTGGAAAATATGTGTAAGGAGGATATATAGATATGTAACGTTGGTGTAATTTTGGTATTGTGGCGTTGGGCTATTCGCGGTTTTTTTCTTCAATAACCATGAGGACTTTTTTGAAAGTTGAATTGCATATGATTACAACTCCTTGTCAACCAAAATGAAACGTGATGAAGTAAATTAGATGACGGTAAGAAATGTAGTGAATTTAATAAGAGATGGGGATATATAAGCGATATAGAATTGAAAGAAAAGCGAAGGGAGACAGATGATAACGACAAACCGATAGACATGAATTATTATAATTAATCTTTTGGATTTAAGTCAGAGAGTTGGATGTGACTCCGGATTAGAATAATGGGAATCAATTCCGTTTCAAGCGAGAAATGTTTGAATCGAAATAACTGGTTTAATAAGTTAAGATTTTTTGTTTGAATATAAATAAGGATTAACTGAGTTAAGAGAGATTCGAGAGAGCGTGCTCTCGGATATTCTTTGATAGTTATTAAACTGTATATATTGTCTTTCTCTAACATATCTTCAATTATACTTTTGTTTTTATCTACTATTTGAATAGACTTTAAGGTGATTGTGGAGTCTAATGAAGAAGAATGGTCGTCACAGTATTTTAGATTATATCTTTCAAAAAAGTAACGTGTATATTTAATCCATCCTTGCAATATTAACATTTTAATTTGTGTGAGTTTATTGCGTGAAGAAATATATAAATTTCATCATGATATAATTTGGAATAGCTTAAGACAGAGGTCTCCAAACCTTTTAACCTTAGGGACACACTACTGCTACACTAAAGAGCACATTATATCAACATTTTGAATAACGCGCAAATTTTTGTTTGGAGACCAGCCGGCCAGTGATGTATCAATGGCGCGGGGGTGGACACACGCCGATCTGTTCGCAATTTTGGTTGATACTTACGGGCAGGTGGCAATGACATGTTATTCCTTTGCAGCGGCTCTCAACAATGTCAGAAGGTAAAACGCCTTACTTAACCAGCAGAGATGTCTTTTCAGCCTAGTTGGTAAGGGCATGAAAAAAAGCGACCGGTCAACTTTCCTACGGACCCATTAGTCAAGGGATCGAAACAAGGTCATCAACTCTCTCCTCCTCCCCGGGGTTGGAAAACCACCGGCCACCGAAGTGGTGACCCGGACGTGATCACTAGATGGCAGCACAGCCTATACCTACTGATTGCATATGCCCCCGAATCAAAACATTTACCTCTGTACGTCTAACTAAGACAAACGCACTCAAAATCACGACTCGTGATATTCCAGCTCTGGCACACGTGTCGACGAGACCCGCCCCTCCACACGAGACAGCTGACGACTCAAATGGAAACTGTCCCAAGCAAACTCAATTCAATTGGGAGGGGATGTATATCAGTTGCAGTAATGGCTGACAAAATCAAAAAAGCAACCTTCTGCACAAACCAAGCAATCAAAGAAGCAACCTTCTGTACAATCTCTTCGTACCATCACGATGATACTGGAGGGGGAGTATGCAGCGGCTCTCATCAACAACAATGTCAGAAGTTAAAAAAAGGCCTACCTTAACCAGCCAGAAGAGATGTCTTTTCAGCCTGGTTGGTAGGACCGCCAACTTCGGACCCACTGGTCCAGGGTTCGAAACAAGGTCATCAACTCTCTCCTCCTCCTCGGGGTCGGAAAACCACTGGCAGCCAAACCTTTAAATGAAATATACAAATGTTATTTACAGGTGCAAGTGAACTGATGAGCATTTGAAGTCATTAACGATAATTTCCACCGGTTAACTTGATCCGCAACAGCAAGCAATTTCGAGTAGTAGAAAGTTACAACTACATAAATCTCATCAGTCATATAATAACAATATTTAATTTCATCGTATGAATTAAACGAATGTCACTCATTCTAAGTTTCAAGGTTAAATCTAATACCTTTAATAATAGTTAAAATGTTTGATTTTAATGTATGATTTTAATTATAATGCAAGTAAAAACGAAATAAACTAGTTATGAAACACAATAATTGACAAACAGAAGTAAGAGGGTTGTTCAAAAAGTAGATAGTTGACATCACAAAGGTAAATTGTTGTTACCATTGAATGCTGCCATCTTTTAAACTGAGCTGAAATAAATTTCATGCTGATTCATTAATTAATTTTTTATTTGGTCGTTATTTGCTGCCAAATCAAAATTTGATTGCTTCCGCATCAAGTTGTCACCGTCGGTGATACCTGGATTCATCATTATACATCGAAAATCAAGTAAAAATTAAAGTATTCGTTTGCTTCCGGTGAATCTGCTTCAAAGAAGGCGAAGAAGATCTCGTCGGCCGGCAAAGTCATGACGAAGAATTTTTGAGATGCAAAAGGCTCCGGGATCACGCGTAATTGAGACTTAGAAATCAGTCTATTGAATCCTAATGCTTACAAAAAACAAATAATTTTCTATACTACGAGAACTATCTTTTGGATTTTCTAAGGATTTATTGAATGACTCTCATATGTCAGTTATTGTACTTCTTATTTGGTTTGTATTATTTATTTACATTATAAATTTTGTAATGTAATTAAAACAGACAGTGGTGGACTAGATTACGGATACTCAAGGACCAGAGTCGGTCAGCAGGCCGTAATTTGGAGACCCCTAGTTTAAGAGAAAGAAATACTTAACAAACACATATCTACGGTGAGCTCGAAACCTTAGGTTCGAAACCAGATTTTTCGTTTTATTTGGCTGTTACACTAAACTTGGTCAAGCCATCCGAATAATTTATTGTCTAATCCATGTAGTATATTTCAGGAAACTAAAAATGTTTTCACGAGACGAGTTCTTCCACGAAATTCGGAACCAACTTCGGGACTATTCAACTCTTATAGTCACTCCAAGGATTTTAGGTATTCCAGATCCATGCCAGAACTTTATAATCAAATTATGTAACGCAATTTGTAGTCGATAAAGCTTCTAGATTTCAATCTAATCCACCTTATGATAAAACATACATCGTTCCACAGCCTTTCATTCGAATAAAAATCCACAGAATTTTTAATTTGTGTACCATAGTTGTACGAGGGTCTTCTTTCATACAAGATATTTCAAAACTATAAAAACTTTTCTGTTATCAATTGAATAATCTCATGTTCTCATTTTTAACTCGTTCACGTCGCTTTATTTCTCGATGGTTTCGAATTCCTTGTAAATATATTATTGTACTTGAGATGCCGTGGTTGGTGAGTGGTTATGGCATGGAGCTCGTTGACAGTATTATTTTCGTCGAGTTGTAGACTCGAGTCCAAATTCCACATGAAAAATGTTGTGTGGTGAAGCTAATGGACCTTGAATCTGTCACGGGTCAAAATCCTCGTGCTGGATTGGTGTAAATGTTACGATCATGTGAGCTCAGATGTCATTCTCGTCACTTAAATGAGTTCAATATGACAAAGACGTCAGTAAGAGCCCTTGCGTTTTTTTTAAAGTGCAACATTAACAAAAATTCAATCAGTTATTCTACATGAAGAATTAAGAATATAATTGTTCCTTTTTTATATATATAAAAATATCATATAATTTTTCTTAATTACTTTTAATTTCAGCCTTTTTATTTGAAAATTCTATTTCTAACTTTACATTTTCCTATAATCACTTATTATTAAAAATACTATACCATGTAAAATTTTATTGGATTTAAGCACTTCGGAGAGAAAAATGGGGATTAAAAATTTCAGAATGAGTGCACCGATTTCCATACATATTTTCTCTGTCGTTTGATTGATTGTTAAATCAACGTCGCATTTAGAGCACTATGAGGGCTGTTGTCAGTTTAGTTTAGTTTAGTTTTTATTAACGGCGCACTAGAAGCAACACGAGGGCTATTGGCGATGGACCTCGTAATTTTGAACCACGGTCAAGTGACGAGGACGACACCTGAGATGGCACCCCCTCTTCTAACATCCACACCATGCCAACGGGAGGACTTTGGGCCCCGAACAGATTTAACATACATCAGCCCCGGCTACACGGCGGGTCTTTGGCGGCCAAAGATCGAAACCGCGACTGAACGAAAACCGCCGGCCGCTAGTCCACAACCTTGACCACTAGGCTACCGCGGTCCCCGAGGGCTGTTGTCAATGGACCTAATAAATTTGAGCCTCGGTCAAATGAAGAGCTACACCTGAACCAGCATCTCTTTCTCGAAACTTCCATGCCACACCAACAACAGGACTTGGAGACAAGACAGATTTAGCATCCATCCGCCGCGCTACACTTCGAGTATTTATTAGCTATAGGACTCGAACCCACTACTCGACGAAAACAACGTCGGCCGTCAGATCGTGACCATAATCACTCGGTTACCATGGTCACAAAACAAATGTGTGTAAATAAATATGCATTATATCATTATGAACACATAATTAATGGGGAAAAGTAAATCTTAGATATAAAAGAATGTTTTTTTTTAAAAAAAAAATGGGAATGAACTGAGAAATTAAAGAATCAAAAGAGAGATGCAAAGTAATTTAATTCATTGCCTCAGGCTGTGGAATGAAAATTCGTAGTTAAACATGTTTAATGGATCCAAACCACGCCACACAGCAATCACTTTATAATAAAAATTGATATAAATAAAAAAAACCAAAGGTACCAAAAAATAGTGAGCAAAAATTAAACTTTTTCCAAGATATTGCGAACAAGAATGTATTAAAAATTCAAAATAGGATTTTTAAAAAAATTAAGAAAACTATACTTCTAATTTAACGTATTTAAATGTTCTCATTATATGTACAGTGGCTCAAACAATTGAGGATACACCTTACTTTCACTTGATAAATCCAAATTTTAATGAAAATAACACATTAACTAGAATAGAAGACGTATTTTTACTTTTACACGTAATAAAAGGGTTAATTTACAGTAAAAATAACGAAAATCAACAAAAAAATATCTAAAATTAAAAGTTTCACAAATATTTGAAGTAAACATAGGCAGATCTTTACCTCAAAAAATTAAGGATACACCAATGAAATTTTTTCGATATATTTACATGCATAGACAGTATCAGTATTTTGTTGCATGTCCTTTGGCTTTTATAATGTCCTCCAAACGTCTTGGTACCGATTCGACCAATTTTTTAGTGGTATCTGGAGATATTTTATACCATTCTTCTTGTAACACTTGCTTTAAATGGGCTTTGTTTCTAATCTGGTGTTTTTGGACCGCTGTTTCTAGTGTGACCCACAAATTTTCTATGACAGTGATGTCAGGGGACTGTGGCGGTGTTTGCAATTGCTGTTTACAATGAAAAAGACACCACATTTTGACACTACGTGCCGTGTGTTTGGGGTCGTTGTCGTGCTGAAATATAAAATTTCCATCTAAACCCAATTTTTGTGCACTTTCTTTAAGATTGTTGCGGAGTATGTCTATATAAAACTTATGATCCATTATACCATCTATAAAAACTAAATTTCCTACCCCATTTTCAGCCATACAACCCCTATCCATGACGGAGCCACCACCATGTTTAACTGTAGGAAGTAAATTTTTTGGATCCAAAGCGGTGTTCGGCTTTCTCCAAACGGTGTGACGACCATCGCTTCCAAAAATGTTGAATTTACTTTCATCACTAAATATAACTTTCTTCCAAAAGTTTTCTGTCTTCGACTGGTGAGTTTTTGCAAACTCCAAACGCTTTTTCTGATTTTGTAAGTTTATGAAAGGTTTCTTTCTAGCTACTCGACTGCTATATCCAGCATGTCTAATCACATTTCTCACAGTTTCAGCACTTACACTTCTGCAGATTATTCGAGAAGTTTCTGCAGCTAGTTTGACTGCACTCAGTTTAGGATTAATCTTGATATCTTTTAAAATTTTCCTTTTAGCTACATCACTCAGAATACTTTTCCTTCCTCTTCCACTCTTATTTTGAATTACTCCATCGCGTTTAAATTTCCCAATGATTTTCTGGACACATGAGTGACTTCTACCGACAATTTCAGCTATTTCACGATAAGATTTTCCCTTCTTAAATAACCTTAATATAAATTTTCTTACATCAATACTAGTCTCTTTCCGAGGAGCCATTTCCATTTAAAATTACAGCTTTATATTCTCATAACCAACTTCAAAAGACAGAAATAACAGTTGAAAAAGTTTAGGATAAAATTTCCCAAACTTAGATTATTAGTAGCAAGCAAAAAGAAATCAAGTGGTAGTTAAACAAAAATTTCATTCGTGTATCCTCAATTTTTTGAAGTAAGAATCTGCTTATGTTTATTTGAAATGCCTCTAAAAAGTTTTATTTTAGAATTTTGTCGTTGATTTTTCTTTATTTTTACTGTTAATTAAACCTTTTGTTATGTCTAAGAATAAAAATTCGTTTGCACTTCTGGTTAAGGTGTTATTTTGATTGAAAGTTGGATTTATCAAGTAAAAGTAAGGTGTATCCTCAATTGTTTGTGCCACTGTATATATACAGTCCATTGAGAAATTAAAAGACCGTTTTAATTTCGAAAATTATAAAATATATAAAAGTTCCAAATATGATTTAAACAAATAAAGATGATAGTATCACATTTTTATAATAATTAGGCTCATCTCAATAGTTTTGAATACTGTAATAAATTATTAAGCTAACAGAAATATTACAAAAAAACGAAAAATCACTGCTGAGAACTTATCTAAAAACAAAGAAAAATATGAAAAATAATATGATATTTACTGTCCATTTTTCCTGATAACCTCAAACACGACGTTATTGATTGAAATGACCAGACAGTCAATTCGATTTCAGAAATATTGTGCCTCTCTTTTCCTAGGGTCATTTCCGGTTCAAGACTGATGAAACGTGTTTATTAATTAACAAATATTTTGCGGCATAATATATCCCGAAAGATTTTCCATAGAAATCAAGCCTAGACTTCTACTTAGCCATGGGGGGGGGGGTTCATACTATTCATGGGTGGATTTAGCTGTGTAAAAAGAAACATCGTCTCGCTGAAATATCCAGTTAGCACCACTTAATAAAAGGCCTAAAAAGTATTAAATATCATAGCCCGATATTGTGCAGAGTCCATACGTTCCGAAACTCGCTGTAAATTGCGCAATGCATCATGATTCTCAAACACTAAAGGTTCCCTAAGACATTGCATTAAGAATGGGAGGAGTCCCATTTGTCGACTGAAACATTCTTTCGGGTCCTTTCTCAAGTTATGTCAAAAGTGTGTGCAGCCATCGAGACCATCTCAAGGTTAAATTTCCTTTTCATGCGAAAATATAATTTGTTTCTAATCATCGTTCCATGACATGATATCTATGGCCCGTTTCAGTTTTTCTTCGAGGACATTTCAAATAACTTCGGAGTTTTATTTATTTTCACACATTTTGCGTTAGTATTTAATTTGACTCTTCCCAATTGCGACTCCCCCCCCCCCCCGAAACGTTCCGAAATTTTACGAGTCGAAATTCCGTTTTGTAGTTGATAGTCGAAAAATGCGTCGATCGTACCGTACTGTCAAAATCTTTTTTTTTTTTTCCTTCCATACTGTTTCATTTTGTTTCAGTCATCTTTTCTGAATTGATATTGTGAACGGTTGTTTCAGTTAGCTGTTTCTTTTTCAGATTTATCAGTACCCTTATAAAATAAAATTTTTCTCACTTCACCCTCAAATAATTCTTTTCTTCAAATTAATCGTGAGCCGGTGGTTCATAGTCGCCGGCTCACGAACGACAGTTTTCGAGGAGTCGAAGGCTCAAGCCTTGATGCCACTTCGGACCAGCCGAGTAGTCAAGGTTGATGCACGTTAAATCTGTAGGGACCCAAAATCCTCCCGATAGCGTGGTGTCAAAGTGAGGAGAGAGGGTATCAACTCGGATGTCGTCCTCGTCATTTGACCGAGGCTCAAAATTACTTCGCCAATCGCCCTCGTGTTTCTTCTGTGCGACGTCAATAAAAACCAAAATCAAATAAATCGTGGAAAACACAATCTAAATCTTCACCTTTTCTCTCAGACGGTCATGAAATACTAGTGCATGTGTTTTATAATGATTTTGGTGTCTTGTATAATAAGATACTTTTCTCTGGTGATCTTATAATTTATTAATAGACGCCTTATTCAATTTTTAGAGAAATGAGGTATCTTAGTAAAATTTAGATTAATTTTTAAAGTTGCAATCAATGCAGAAAAAGTTTTTCCCGATCCATTTTGAATGTATGCGCATAAAATTGGCATGTGACGTCTTCTTCAGAGATGCACTAATTCACTAGTGTTCTTATAATTTCTTTACGCACACACACACACACACATATATATATGTATGGTTATCTTATTAAACCTTTCACATAAGACAGAAAAGTTTAACAATATCAAACAATTCTTCACTAATTATTTAGAACATGATTATCCCATAAATTTCTTAAACATTTACACATACATCATACATGTACTAAACATCTCTTTGTGAATTTTGATCCTTTTTTGAATTCACCACACAAACACTAGATTCACAAAGTCGGCTTGCTAGTGTTCTAGCCGTGAATAATTCAATTACTTTTATCACATACAGCTTGCATTTTTTACACATTGTTTGGACCATTTTACTCTCACCAACCAACCAACCAATTACCTATCAACAGTTTGCATCTTTTTACTCTTTTATCAACCAACAGTTTACATCTTTTTTGTAGTTTTAAAGGGATTACGTTTCGGTTTTTCGTAATTCGAGTGTTTGATATCTATCTTAAAACACTTAGGGTTTTTTTTTTTTGAAGAATGTTTTACTTATGTAAACACCTTTTTGAATCGTAATTTCTTTGAATTTTTGTAAGTAATTTTTACATTTTTGATTCCGTACTATTTTCTTAATTTTTAGAATGATAAATTTTATTCTTGTATTTTTGTATCATTGAGCTCTTTTGTACTTTGGTATTTTTTCCAATTCAGTCTACTAAGTCACAAACGAGAAAGGTTGGTACCATCAAATTAATTAAGCCTCACTTACTTGTTCCTCTGCCGGAAATTGCTTGATAACTTGCCGAGTTTCATTTTTTTAAATTTTTGTTTCAACATTAAATTTTGTCTTTTCAAGTATTTTATAAATTATTTTTTCACAATTTTCGATTTATATATATATATATATATATATGGCGGGGAGAAAATAATGTAGTTAGTAATCTAAATATGTGATGAGTATATGTACAGAAACGATATCATTATAGAATTAATTCATAAGGATTCAACTAGACTCTTATGTCTGTAAGTTAAATAGTAGTATGTCTCATTTCTATAAGTATTATAAAAATTTCGAGAAGTATTTAAAATTTTCGAGCCTTTCCAAAAGACATTTTAAACATTTTTCTAACACAATGAAGGTGCGACACTGTTGCGATCTCCATAAATCATTTTTATTTTTAAAGTAGGGGAGGGGGTTGAAAAAAGAGATTGAAATGCGATATCCATCATTAAGGTAATGAAAAGAGCTTCCGCCCTTGCGAATCGAACGGGACTTCATTCATCCATCTTATCCGGCCGATAACATCTTTTCATTTGTTACAAAGTGGAAAATTTACCTTGTCATCAGCCCCATTTCACCTTGATCGAATGTCCTTGAAATATTGCGGAGTTAATTTTATAAGAAAAAGGTCAAGGTTTGTTTTGTATAAACTCCGAATGCGTGTTAACAGCCTCTCTTCGATATGAAATGCATTAGAAAAAGATAAAATTCGAACAGTGTCCTTGAGGAAACAAAAGCGGGGTCCTCAGTTCGCCCTACGGTTGAAAGGGAGGGGGGGGGGGAGATCGTTGATTTCTCAGACGGATCCAGTACAAGAAAAAGTCAACCAAACACAAGAAACAAATCTAATTTGCGCCGTAACATTGCTCTCTAAGCGTTACTGTTTGCCAGATAATTTCAAATAGATGTTGAATAATTTAGAAATCAGTTATGTCGTGATTTAGGAGGCGAAATGACAACTTTTTAAACACTGCGTTAAGGCTATCGTCTACCGGCCATTTTGATTTCGTGAACGGGTTGTTAATCCTATGCAATTTCTAATACGATCTTAAATCTTATCTATTTAAAAGCAAAAAAGGGCATTCGAAAGAGCAAAACAAATGAAGGTTTATGCGGAATTGCATTCTCTCCCCGATTTTCGAAAATATTTTAGAATATCTTTAAAGACCTGAAAACCAATAAAAAAATCAATAAAATAGGAGTAAAAAAAGTTAAAAATCGGAGAGGAAATGTAATTTCGCAGAAACAGTTTTTTTTTTTTTGATCTTCCAGGTATGAATACGAATTGATAAAATTGTCTTGATTTAAGGATGAAAGTAGAAGTTCCATAGTATTTACTTAATGATCCCGAAATCAAAATGGCCAGTAGACGGAAGCCTTGCAGCTCTCATCTGCCAGCCTTTTTGATTTCGTGAATGTAATGTTAATTTTAAGGCATTTCTATACTACCATCCTCAAATCTATACTATTTATATGAATGTGAAAAGTACATCGAAAAGAGCAAAAAATAACGAGTGTTTTGAAACTCAAGGGCAAATATTTAAGGGATGATAGAAAACATCTGAACAAGCAAATTTCAAAAACATAATGCATAGGCGGAGAGAAAGCGATGAACCGCTAGTCGACGCAGTAACGGAAAGCATAGAGCGCGAGTTTTCTTACACTGCCGCCTATGTATTGTTTGGATTGCTTGTTTAAATGTTTTCTATCACCCCTACCTTAAATTTTTGCCCATCAATTTCGAAACACCCTTATATATATATATATATATATATATATATATATATATATATATATATATATATATATATACAGTTGAAGGAATTATCATTTTTCAGTGAATCATCATTTCACCTTCACGATTCTGTATTGCCAAAAAAGTCGCCCTTCCCCCAGTGAAATGATGGGGAGTTTCGTTCGACCAATCAATCACTGTCATTAATGTACAGGTGAAAAAGGACCTTGGAGTCGGGAATCATTTCAAAAACAGCCATTTTGTGTGAGAGATAATCTGAGATTCACGAGTCTGGATTTTTATTAAGCCTTCTTCTGAAAATATTGGATGTTCCTCAGTTTTTCGGATGACTCAACACGAAGAGCATCGTATTCTTTCACATATATTTTAAGTAATCTGGTTCGCATGTTCTATAAATGTAGCCCAGGACCACATTTGAGGAACATTCCTTCGTCCGGTCTGAAGCCCTTAACAATGATGTACTTAGTCTTCATCATAACCATTCTTAAAGAGTTCTCGATTTTCACAAAGGCTATAATTATCTGAAATGGTTTTTTTTTATTTATTTATTTATTTATTTTGAGGCAAGAATAGCACGTACCATTGCATTAATAGATATGTTTTTTTTTTTTAAATAAAAACTCGGTTATAACTACGCCTTATCGTATACAATTCAGGATGATTGCATAATTCTCACCGTTTTTCTAAACTCACTAATTCTCAGAAAAGTATTATAAACATAAAATGAGCCATACTTCATTAAAAAAAGAAGAAAAAAAAAGCGAAACCTTTTCTCTCAAACGATTACATTTAATTAAATTTAATTGGTGAAAATGCAGTTGAGCCCAACCACTTGGCGCGATTTCAAAAATAGCCAAATTTGGCGATTTTTTTTTTGGCTGGACGTTAACTCGGCGAAGCCAACACCTCCTAGATAATCTAGGAGGTGTTGACCAGGGTAGCCATTGTACCGCCAAATAATTCCTGTCGCCAAGGGTGGTTGAGCTAAACTGCATTCCAACCATTTAATTAATCTCTCTTGCCACTTAATATTGTGATTCTGTCATATGTATACATATTTATATTAATTGTAATTATTTAATAAAAAGTAACTTAAATGAAAAAATTTCTTCGTTGACCTAAGTAGGAATTGACTATGTAGGATATTACTTGTTATAACGACTATTTCACTGTTGGGATGTTCACGATTTTCTCTCCATTCACCTCGAGAACTTTTTGGTAAATTGAATCGCATGAAATTACGACTCCTTGCCAACCCAAATAAGACGTGATAGATAAATCAGATGAAGTGTAGTGAATTGAATTAGAGATAATGATAAATAAACGAATTAGAATTGAAAGGGAAGAGAAGGGAAGTAGGGGGAAAGCTGATAGATATTTGTAAATTGGATTCGCTGGTAATTTATCATATACATCGAAAATTGTTGTAAATAGCGTTTCTCTCTCTGATCAGAATAATAGTAGTCGAATCTGCTACAAGCCAGAAGTGTTCGAATCGAAATGAATGGTTTGGTAGAACTTTGTCATTTGAACAAGTAGGGGAGAAGCAAGAATTATATATATAATAGAGAATTAATTGAGTAAAGGGGGATTCAAGAATAAGAGTTTTTGCATATTCTTTGAGAGATATTATAAAGTGTTTCCTCCTGCTCTCACATATCTTCAGTTGCAGTTCCGAACGTATCAATTAATTAATTAGACTAATTAATAGGTTTGTAGTAGATGCAAATAATGAAGGAAGGCTGGCACAGCACTGATTTGTATGAAGTTGAGTTGTTATAATTAACGGAAGTATTATAAAAGCCCATGAGGACAGTAGCAGGAAAATAAGATTCACAGCGTTATACGCCTTCCGATAATATATATATATTTATAGTTTATATATATATATAGTTTATACATATATAATTGTATATATATAGTTTTTATATATATATATATATATATATATATATATATAGTTTATATATATATATATATATAGTTTTATATATATATATAGTTTATATATATAGTTTATATATATATATAAACTATATATATATAGTTTATATATATATATATATATATATATATATATATATTTACCTGTGGTTTTAACTCTTTCCAATGAAACACGTTTTCATTTTTGAAATGGTGTGGTCGGGAGCTTGGAAACAATCCACTTGGCGTCTTTTCGGTATGGCTCCGGGTTGCCTGATCACTAAGCGCTTTTCTGTTTTTATTCTTTCAGCTGCCCCAGACGAGCGACTGTCCGAAGGCGACGCCCCTCAACGAATCGGCGAGGTCGATCTCGCAGCAGACGACCCCCGCTGCCAGTTGGAACACTGTACCTTCTGCGACTACAGGGTCTGCTGCCAGGTGGTAAGTCTGCCCTTCACTCACAACACGTTGGATGTTAACACGCACACTCATTGACGCCGTTGGCGAATATTCGAAATTTAGATTTTTTTAAAGTTTTCGCTTCGTGTCAAAAAACAAGGCCGAAAATTCGAAATATCCCCCCCCCACCCCGCCAAATAGGTCTCGATGTATTATATAAGTGGATGTGCCAATAATTTTTCAGCGCACTATGAATGTGAGTATTTTATTATTATTATATTGGTATATGTAGTCATACATCCTTAACTCACGATAATCTGGTTCTGCGGTTAATAAACCGCGAGTTACATAATTAATTATAATTTGAGCGATAAATAAACTCCGACGTCGATATGAATTTTTTTGCGTTCGTTTACACTTTCTTTCATCGTTGTTTTCAATTATTACCGAAATCACTTATACATTAAAGAAATATTTATATCTTTTAAAATTTGACCAATAAAACTGTGCGAACAACTAATTTCGCTGACCGTGAGATCTTGAAAATAATCTGTTTCAGAGAAAAAAAAATTCAAAATGGAACTTTTTACCTTCTGAGAAATGGTGATTCAGAACCAATTCAACTTTCAAATTCGAAAAAGAGAAATAAAAAGTATTAAAATAGCCGACCTCTCTCAGCACTAAAGAGGGTGTTTTTCGAAGACAATCTTTTTTGCAACTTCGTTTAGTCGGATTTTTATCTTCTCTCTTTTGAGTCGAAAGTCACCGTTAGCAGTTTACGATTAAGGAATGCGAATTTTGGTTTTTCCAAGTTTCCTACTCCGAACATACGACTCGACGAAAACAACGTCGGCAGCGAGTTCGCGACCATGACACGTAGGCTACCACGGCCGCAATTTCAAGAGAAAACGGTTTGAAAAATGCAAATGAAGCGTTTAACAAGTCATACATGATACACTTCTCGATTATAATATAAACTCGTAATTCCAGCCTGATCTAAAAATTTCGAAAAAAATCATGAATTAGTCGAAACAATTTAAAAAAATTGGTTTAAAAACTTTCAAGCTTATTTTATTATATACATCCCCCCCCCTCACTTAATACTAAAAAAAAATTTCAGTTGATAACGTAGAATTTCTTTCATTTTTTTAAAGTTATAAATATTTTACAATGAAAAATTTTTTTTTTGTCGCAATAAGAAATGTTAAGTCAACATGTATGTATATTTCGGGTTTAACTGGTCATTTTTGAATAATTAAATCCTATGAAGAATAGTCGAAAGCGCGATAAAGGATGCGTAGAAAAACTTCAATTAAGTATTAACATCGCATATGGTACAATTCAGGAAGCGTGAAAGCAGTTGTAAATTTTAAAAAAGCATATCTGGTTCAAACCGGATTAATTCCCTCTCCCCCCTTCTTCTATCAATCGCATGAATATCATTTAAATAAGGCTAACCCCTTTCGCTGCCAACAGACATGCCACATATTCTGGTGTATAACACACAGTTTTAATACAAAAAATAAGATCGAAATTGAAGGATGCGTGCTATACACCAGGATGCAAAAATGATAGATTTTAAAACTAAGGATAAAATGATCATAAAAAATTTGATTTCTACGTATATCTAAATGCTGTTCATTTTATTTTATTTTTTGAATGACATACCTTATGAGCTTTACATTTTTCATCATCTTATAACGTGAAAAGTTCGTTATATTCGTCTTCTTTATATCTTTAAGCACACCCTTGATGCAGCACGATATCCATTTCCTTACGCTAATTGAATAATTTTGAGTTTGATACTAGCACTATGTTTATTTCGTTTGGAAGGCCCCATACTTACTGTCAAAAGAAAACCTTATCAACTGTATTTCAACAAAAGGAAATTCGATTTACTATAACCTTCGATGTTCATTTTCTTCGATGAAATCACGGCTTCAAATGACTGGAAAAGAATAAAAAAAAATTCTGACTCCTGATTCCGCGAATTCATTCAGTTTGAAAAGGCTTGTTCTTTCACAAAATTGTGTCTCTCTTTTCTCGAAGAGTGAGTGAGTGAATGTAAAGTTTATTGGCGCAAGAGCCAGACATGGCTGTACTGCGCCAAACAAGATTTAACTGTGGTCTAGACGTTAAGAAATTGAAGAAAAGACAGATTTAATTGACAAGAAGGAGGGTCGAAAATAGAGAAGGATCGCTAGGGTAAAACAGGGGCGCGTCACCCGTGTTTACCAAAGACAGTAAACCCCATGGGAAAGAAAAAGATCACTAGGGTGCCCCGGGTCCTGATGCCCGTACTTATCTAAAGAAGACAAGTCTCTGGGGTCCCCTGATATAATCCCCAGGGACAGGGAGCCCGACTATACCCCCAAACGCTGGATACCCATTTGAATCGCCTCTTACGACATGCATGAGCTACAGTGGGACTATTCTGTCATTCCTTGGCCGCTAAAGACCCTCCGTGTAGCCGGGGCTGATGCAAGTTAAATCTGTCGGGGCCCAAAGTCCTCCCGTTGGCGTGGTGTGAATGTTAGGAGAGGGGGGAGTGCCAGCTCAGGTGTCGTCCTCGTCACTTGACCGTGGTTCAAAATTACGAGGTCCGTCGCCAATAGCCCTCGTGTCGTTTCTAGTGCAACGTTAATAAAACTAAACTAAAAAAAATGTATCGAAGATCTAGAGCAACTTTCTTGTGCATATCTGCATAAAATAAAACGCATCCTGTTTGCAAAATTATTTATTCCTTCGCTTGTCAATTCAGCATACTATTTTTCGAAAGCTTGCTAAACTCCTTCAAATGAATGATTTCAAGAGCATGGTACAAGTACATTTCAGATTTCTTCGTAAAGAAAAGGCTGAGCATTATACGATGAATATACACAAAATTGAAAGCTGTAGTTTAAAATTATAGGTGCACTCTGTACGCTGGAATATACGGTATATGTTCCATGGATATTTTCAATATTAATAATACCTTTCACAAAATTGGTTTGAATACAAATAACTTATTTTCCCTTTGCATTTTCAGTCATTTACAAAACCAGAGGGACATATGAATACCATAGTTGTCTTTTAATGGTCCCCTCTTCTCCCCGGCGATTTATTTATTTTTCAGCCTATTGTGGATATTTGATACTTTTTCTTCAATGTTCGAGCCCGATGTTTCAGCAAGAAACTATAGCAAAAGTACCCTTGTTGTAAAATAAATACATCAGCAATATTCCTAAATTTATTCATTTCGATATCAAAATGACAAAAGTATCTTGTGAGCAATTTTTTAATTAAATATTTATAAGAAAAAGATTTTATTCGACCTATTTGAATATTCATAAAATACATATTTCAGAAAGAAAGAAAAAAACTCCATTTTTGAACAAACAGCTACATAGAATTTTAAATTTTTTTTCAAAAAGTTTCAATATTTTTAAGCAATCGTTCCCTCAGTTTCTTAGAAATGTTTTTTACAAAAAAAATTTTCCTGTCATATATATTAATATTGAAAAAACAACTATATCTAATTTTGTGGACTCTTTTTTTTTTTTTAATAGCTATTAAACTAAATCCTAACTCCATGCACCAATATATCAAACATATTAGCAAAACAACCAGTGAAAAATTTCAAAACTTTATACTGATTACAAAGAGAGAGAAAGGCTGTCATGAAAAGCAGCAAAAAAACTGAGACATGCATTCGAAGTTTTGAAGGTCATTGAAATGATTTAACATACAGTTGAAGAAAATTTAAATAGCTCGATAAGTAATGTAGCTTAAACTAGTGACGTAACCAGAAATTAATTTTCAGGAGTGCATATCGCCATAACCATGAAAGAAGTAAATTTGCAGCTTAGAATCCCCACTTGGTAAAAAGTAAATAATACGTTATATCAGTATTATTTCTCCTATTTAAAACTCTTCAAGTATTGATGTAATTTTAATAAGTAATAAAAATAATAAAAATGAAGATTAGTCAATAAAAATAATTAAGATACTATAAAAATAAAATTTGCATCATTTTTTATATGGATGCATCTCCTTCCTATCTCCACCTACAAACACTGATCTAGAAGCACCCTTTTAGAGGCAGCAAAGACTTTTCCATTCTTTTCTCATGAATCTGCTTAGTTGGAATCCTACTTTCTCTTCGCGATGAGAAAAATTTAAGCATGATGAGAAAAAAAATTCTTACTTTAAATTTTCAAACGTCTATATATAGTATAGTAAAAGAATTATCCAGAACTGTTTCAGTTTCATGACAAAATTTTGGAGAGTGCATAGGTCCCTTTATACCCCTCCCCTCCCCAGGTACAACACTGGCTAAAGCTATGAAATTTTGTACTTTTATTTAAAAAACATGCAATTAAATAAGATAATAGCATTTTCTTCTTGTTTTTTAATCCTATTTAGGACACTATCCCATTAATGTCTCTCAAAAACAATGTTTTTTAATTCCTGTCGGGAAATATTTGATGTTTATTTAAATGTGTCAATTTGTTCACGAAATAGATCAGTCGCTGCCTTTGCGCGGTTTAAAGTCAAAGTGTCATTAATAGCCTAAATTGATTTTTTTTACGCCACCTAAATCTTTATCGCTTTTGATAGAGACGTTAATATTCATTGCGGCTACTGCCAAACCTACTTACTGTCTGCGGTTTTGTGACGTGTGCGATCCGTGACGTTTCTGCGAATCTGTGATTCTTATTATCACCGAGATTTTCAAGAAACACAAAACAATATTTAGGGTGTTGTACCTTCCATTCCATGAACCAAATCTCTAATTTCATCGAACGCGAAAATCGCTTTTTGTTCTCTGAATTATTTCAATTTTAAGTTCTATCAACGAGTGAAATAATAGACTAAATGATTTTTGGGATAATTTGAATATTTTATTATCTCTTCATCCTATGAAATAAAAAAAAAATGATCATTAAATAATGATGAGAAAGCGACGATCAAGTAGTCGGGTTTATTCAATTAAAATAGTTTGAAAAATTTATTTATTTGGCTGAATATTCATTTTCATTGCAAAGTAATGAAACATTTGGTAAAATACATTTTTTTTAAAGGAATATGAAAAATTATAGAGTCGAACTTCCATTATTCGAAATTTCGGGTAATTCGAATTTTTTGTCCGATCCTTAGAATTCTGTAAAATAATTAGAAAAGAAATTCCGGATAATTTGAATTTTTATAGCGATTCTTTTCATACCATTTATGGTAAAAACAGTTTTTGAGACATTCTAACTGATGTGAATTATTTTAATGGATAGATGAAGTAAGGCGTATGTTGGATTCTTTTTTTTTTTTTTTATCACTTTAATAGGTTGGAATCATTTGCAATGATTCAAAGATTGCATTTATTGGCAAGTAAAAATACACAATTCTTTTTAAGCACAGTAGTTAAGGTACATAATAAAATATTTGATTTCATTAAAATTATAAATACATATATATTTTATAAAATTAAACTTGTGTGTTATATCTTTGATCGTGGAGTTACTTTTTTATGTACCTCGTTTTTAGGAAAACATGTTATTCGAATTTATTTTTCTTGATCCGTCAGCTTTGAATTTCTAAGTTTAACTGTATATATAAATTAAGTGTTGGATCCATCCTATTGCTGATTATTGAAGTTGGAGAAATAAATTAGCAATTTCCTTCTCCAAGAGTTAATTTAACATTCGAGTTCTTTAATTGATCAATGTGTCTACGCAATTTTCATTTCCATTCCTAAATATCAACAGGAAAACCTTACATGGGTGAAGCATATGAGTTGCAGAAGAAAAAAGTACATGCAATTTAGGTTTTGTTTAATTTAAACATCGAATACATCATCTGTATGACTTTGCATAATTGTCAGCTTTATAAATAACTGCATAGCAGCAGTTATTTTATTATTAGCAGTTATTAGGTTATTTTATTACATAGGCTGCATACCAGCCTATGTAATAAAATAACCTAAAGTAAAATCGAAAATAGAAACCCATTGTTTTAATTGTTGCTTGGTTTCTGATGTATAATGATGAATCAAGATCTCGTCGAAAATGACTATACATCGAAGCCCCAATCAAATTTTGATTCGGCAGTCTAATCAGATCTTAACTATAAATCAAGTGTCGAATTAGGTTTGGGACCGTTTAATAGATAGCACAATACAATGATAACAATAACTTTGACGGCGTATTTTAAATCTTTGTCAGTAAGTATACTTAAGATTGGCTTTGCGGAAATAATGTATTTCATTTGTTTTGTAATTTGTTGGCTTTGTTTTTATAAAATTAACGTTTAGTATATTCGTAGCACTCTTTTGATAATGCTCTAAATTGGGATAAAAAAGCACTAGGATCATTTTCATTGTAAAACTGGCCCCCGTTTTTCTTATACCCCGCGTAGCCTTTTTTACAGTAGAAATTCATTAAAAAAAATTCTCTCAGATAAAAACAGAATGTTCTGTCAGCTATTTTACTAGGTATATTTATATTTTTAAAACCCCCTCTGCTTTAATTTAAAACAAAAGAAAAGAGATTATAATTTTTTTTATACAAACAATATAATGTATATGAGTACAGACCAAATATTTCTATTTAATCTATAATTTTTTTAAATTTATTCTTAAAATCCTATTTTCACCCTGACTCTCCAATAACAGTAGAATACCAATTACTTGCCTTGAACATAAAATGAAAAGTTTGAAGGAAAAATTTATTGCGCTAAGATCATTGTTCCAATTGAGTGTTAAGTCTCTTTTGTATAAATACACTCATAAGAAATTAATTTTCAGCAGTTACTATTTGATACCGAAATTTCATAAGAACAGCTTACAAACGGCCCCTGTACATTCTGCATTAAGTGCTATAGTTACGACATCCAGTAAAAAACCCCTTAGAACTGCTAATTGTAGTAAATATTTGGGTTTAGTTTATTTTTATTAACGTCGCACTAGAAGCAACACGAGGGCTATTGGCTACGGACCTCGCTCAAGTGACGAAGACGACACTCGAGCTGGCACCCCACCCTCCTCCTAATTTCCACGCCAACGGAAGGATTTTGGGCCCCGACAGATTTAACGTGCATCAGCCCCGGCAACACGGCGGGTCTTTGGCAGCCGAGGATCGAACCCGCGAATGAACGAAAACCGCCGGTCACGAATCCGAAACCATGACCACTAGGCTACCGCGGCCAAATATTAGGGTTACAGAAATCTTTTTAATGTACATTAAAGAAATTAATATTTCTCAACTCATCAATCATACAACCGATGCACTATCTTGAATTATACAGTATAGTAAAAAAAAAAAAAATCTCTTAAATTTTCATATCTGAAAAAGGAGAGAACTGTGGATATCTCTCTATTCCAAAATTTCAGTAAGAAGCATGCATGCTAAGTCCTCGATATCATTTCTATCAATTCCCCCACCCACCCCGCAATATTAAAACATCTTACTTAAAATATTTTTTTTATATATATAACAAATCATTCAACTGTCTGTACGGGGAAAGTGTGAAGGCAAAATTACATTCAACTAATTTCTTTTTCCAGACATCGGCTTACGAAAAAAATCCACAAAATTTGGAATCTGATCCATGTCTTAAGGCGACAGAAAACCCAGCCTATGGTTTGTCGGCGAAAAACTGGTTGGAAGTAAGCGATGACCAAGATGAGGAACCTCCTCCAGTCGTGAATGAAACCATGGAGTCCTCATTCAATGAGCTGCGGCAAAACAAAGATCTGAACCCAACCAATGGTCTTCTCAACACCAATCTTAAATGTACTAGTCAACCAGATCGAGACTGTGATGGCACCACTATACCAATGAAAATGAATTCTCTAAACATCCTTCCCCAAAGTTACAACCCTCCAACCAATCCAGAGACGAGATCCCAGCGAGCCGACATTTGCAGTGAAAGATCGAAGCAAGATAAGGCAAGCGAGCAAAAACATGGCGGGCTGACCTGGTCCGTACTGAAACACAGGCAACTCGTCGGTGATACTGCAGAAAACTGTGATAAATCTAATCCATGTGTGATAGAACATTCGATAAGTGATATACTCCCTAATGAAAATCACCACAGTCAGGAAAAGAGCGGAATGGACACTAAGCCGAAAAGGAACGTAAAAGACAGGTCTTTCCCACTATCCCTCATGAAACCCATTGCTAAGATGGGCGAGAAAAAGCTGGATATTTCATCGCAACAGTCTCAGAGCTACGCTTTCAAATCTGATCTCACAAGACAGAGACCTGTCCAGAAAACCGCTTGTTCCAAATTCACACCAGCTCCGACTCGAAGCAAAACGGAAGAGCAACAAAGAAAATCCTCCAACGATATTTTAGGCGTCAATAATCCTTTATCGACCATTGCACAGATCAAGACAGAGGAAAGCATCCAGGAATGGCTGGCAAGAATAAGCGATTCTTCCAATGGTATCTGCGAAGAGGATGTGGATGAAAATGATAAAACATCCAACAACAGACCGACTTGGGACACCAACGAATCCAAGGATAAAGAGACCTTGAAGAACAAGCTAAGAAATGAAACAGCGCAAGTCATCAACAAAGGGCTCCAAGAGGCACTGGAGATGTCTCAGAATAAAAACTATTCTAACAACAGTGAAAACAAACCTCATTACGATGCTGACTATCCGTCGCAGGATGAAGAAAATACAGATACTATCACTTTATTATATAATGCTTCGAAAGCTTCTCCAGCTAATATACCCATGGTAGTAATGCAATGCTCTCGACTACATTCCCACATAGGAAGTAAGCCCCCATTTCAGCAGACCTCTCTGCCCATGGGGACCCTAGTAACGGCATTATATCAAGAATCCGATTGGCTTTATGTCCAAACGCCACATGGAGTAGAAGGTTTCATAATAGCATCTAATTGTGTACCAATCGGAACCACCAATGATCCAGGCCATACTTCCCGAAGACCATGGGAACCCTGCGACTTTCCCATCGAGATAAACGTACGCAGGAAGTGCGAATTTGGAAGACAGCAAGGAGCTTACATTCCAGCAAAGTTACCCACCAATAATAATAAGCAAGCTGCACCTTATGTAAACACAGTCAAAATGAAGACTAATTTCTACAGTGATAGATACTTCAGCCACACCTTTAAGTCTAAAGATTCCATAAAAACTGCTAAAACCGTAACAGATATTTTGAGAAATTCACCAGAAACAAAAGTGTCCAATCAATAACAACCACAATGATTCTAAGTCAGTTTTTACACGTAAGTTGAAACACCGTTTTGCTTCGAAAGTTAAGTAAAAAATTAAGCTTGGGTTGATAAGCAACTATTGAAAAGAAACAACAATTAAAAGTAAAGATACAAAATAAATGGATTGAATGACTTTTAATATTTGCTACAAGCAATAATTGCTTATTTCCGTTTATCTGACTGTCTATTCATATTTCAAATATGCATTTTGATATTTTGTTAAAGTCTTACTCATATATTTTGAAGGAACATGCTAAAATGTGCCTTTAAATGGGGTTTCATTTGGCAAACACATTTAAATGACAATTCTTTCATTGTTTAAAAGCTGAATCTTATTTTAAGTTGTACTGTATGTAAATGAATGATACAGCTGCTGTAACAAAATGTTTCAGACCAGTAAGAATCTGTCAGATCATGACAGGATTATTTTCCCACCTATTGTTTGTGAAAATATTATTTGTGATGAGATATTTACTGTATCAAGTTTATAAATGCTTTAAGCTAGTTTATTTTAGTTTTTTTTTTAATGTAAAACTTGTCATTTATTTCTTTGAATTAACTTTTTAAAAATAATGTTCCAAGAATTTTGAACGCCTGCTTAAAGTATGAGTCTTTGGAACTGTTTTACGTATTCCATAGAATATAGTCTGTTTTGTTTGTTAATAAAAAATATTCTGAAACAGTGTTTTATTAGTTTGTTTCAATTGACTTCTAAGAATACTAAGATATTTTTTAGAATCAATATTAAAAATACTTTATGTACATTATGCCAGTGTCTGAAGATTTTTTCACTTCATTCTTAAATTAAGTCTATTAATTCATATTTTTAAGATTCACATAATTACAAGGAGGTATTATATAAGTTTTCATTATTATTCAGAAATAACCGATATATCTCAATAAAATTTATTCAGCATATTTGATGATCCTTATATACATAATGCTGTAAAGTACAGCTGTTTATGTTCAGAAAACCATAGATGGAAATAACCCACAGTACAAAAATTTTTTAATTATTATTTTGTGGTATTGTAGCATTTTGATTATTACTAAAAAGTTATCAAGATAGAAACTTAATTTCGATACATTATTCTTAAGACTTCTGTACATAGTCACCCTCCAGAATAGAACATTTACCTCAGCATTTCTTGACCATTTGAAGGCCATCAATCAAACAATTCAACATGAATAGCTGTAATTTACAACAATATGTACATAAGGATAAATTAATAAGCAGAATGAATTTTATCCAGATATCATGGTTATTTCTTAGTAATAATTAAAATTCAGTGATGCCCCTCATAGATTAATATTTGGTTCATTTTTCAGAATTATAAAATTTTAATTTGCAAGCATAATCATAATACTTAGTGATGTGTAAACAGTGATTAACTACCAATTATTCCATCAGTAATGACCAACAACCCACCTATTTCAATATAACTATAATAATAAAAAAAAAAAAACTTAGCATAAATTTGAAGTAATAATCCTGAAAACTAGACATATACAATTGACTCATACACAGAAACTTTTTTAAAATTATACTGAAATTTCTTAATTTATATGCTTGTTAATATTTTTTCTTGCAAAAGTCTAATGCTACTTTTAAATTTCTAAAAGTTTTTGAGAAGATGAATTTAATACAAAACAATGAGCATCAAAAAAAAAAAAAATACTTTTATACAAATTTATTAAATACAAATATTTTGAAAACTTATGTACAACATAGTAAAAAATAAAGTTAGGAATCACAGAAGAACAGAGAGAAGTTTTTGTATCTGAAGTCAGTACAGAGATCTATTTTGTAACTACTTCCACCAGCAGCAAGAATCTGAATTTAAACAAAAACATAAAAGAATTAATAAAATAAAAATATACCCAAAGTACTATTTATCTCAAATTAGAGCAACTTTTAAAAAATGCTTTTTAATACATAAGTTTATTTTAAGAGTTTGCTTCATGTTAAAAGGCACTATCACCATTTTTTTTAAAGGGAGAATTTTCAAGTCAGTCTTGCAAAATTGATTTTTCATCTTTCTGGAAACATACAATGCTATCTTTCATGAGTTTTCATAAAGATATTAATTTGCATGAGAATTTCTATAACCTGATATTTCAGATGTAACCATGAAAATATTTTTTTTTTTTTCAGTTAAAGATTTTTTTTAAAAAAAATTAAGAGTTTAACAAAGTTTAGTTAAGTTATAGATTTTGGTAAGATAGAAAATAAGTACTATAAAAGGAAAAATCACAAAATTCCTCAGTTCTTTAGTAAAATAATGAAGAAAGGTGATAAGTGGCCTTTACTTTGGAAATTAATATACATAATACACACAAGTTGAAACATGATATGTAATTCACAAAAAAAAAGTAGTCATTGCAAAGCTAAATTGATTGAAAAATGTGTGAATAGCCCCTTAAATAAAAATCAAAACAGATTTACGAAAATTCTTAATAGAAACAGAACTGCACAAATATGTTATTTAAATTTAGAAAACTGGTAGAAATCTTAAGTGCACACAATTTCAGATGGACAGAAAATTAAATTGCACAAATGTCAACAAATTTTAAATGCTACAAAATGTAATTTTTTTTAAAAAAAAAAAGGTTAGAAAATTAGGAAAATCATAAATAAGTTATTTTAAAATCATAGCAGTAATTTTGTATCAGCAAATTTCTGAAAAATGTAACGTATTCATCTAAAAAATAAATCATATTTCGAACACTTTACACCTGAAATATTGAGAAACTTTTTTAAAAATAATTATTGCTTGGGTACCTACATTAACTTACATTATTCTGTTATTTAATCCCATACAGATTATTAAAATATTGCAAGAAGATTAAGAATGTTATTGAATTTCACATACTTGAAATTCAATTTACTTATACAAATGACAGCTAAATTAAAAATTAACTTGTGAAAACAACAACTTTCTTTTTATGTAATCAATGCAAAACAAAAAGTTCCTATTCTGACCAAACTTAATAAAATATTATACCTGTTGAGAAGAGCTAGTGTTATATCCAAGGCAAAAAACACTAGATGAAGAAGAAGGTACTTCACTTCGTAGTTTACCATCTAGGCTCCAGTGATTAATATAAGATTCAGATCCTCCAGAAATAATCTAAACATAAAAGAATAAAATTATTCTTACTCAATTCAATAAACTAACTATAATTCTTTAGAACTTACAGTATTTTATTCATATATAACGTTTTTATCCAAGAATTCAATTACTCAAGACACAATGGAAGAAATTTAATTATAATGAAAATTAAAAGAAATAATACATTTTTAAACAAAATTCAATATTTTCAAACATAAATGACACAGAATGATAGAAATAAGGAAATTTTACATTGTGAAAAACAGATAACTCTCATATTTTTCTTGAAGCTATTTTAGAAGCTTTCACGAAGCTACCTCGCAATTGGATTGGTAGCAATGGGTCAGATGACTTGATGTTACACACCTGGCCACCTAAGTCACCTGATATTGACCTCCATACGATTTCTTCCTTTAGGGTTTTGTGAAAAAAAGATCAAGTGTATGCTCCACCATTACCCAGAAATTTATTTGAACTTAAACAACAGATTTCTACAGTTGTACAATCCATTATCATTGACATTTTATAAAATGTTTGGCAGGGATTTACATATCGAACACTAGTAAAATTCCTTTGGATTCATGTATTACTTTTATCATCCTGTATCATTTACTTATGAAAATATAGCATCTTTAAATCAAATGATTCAGTTTGAATAAACATGTATATAGATGGAAAACATAAATGCAAACATTAATACATTATACATAGAGTAATTTTAAAATTCTGGAAATAAAATTTTTTCGAAAATAAAGAAAAAAAATTTAATAAAAAGAAAAGATAAATAATAGAACAACAAGAGAAAATAAATAAATGAATGAATGAATGAATAAATGCTTATGCATACTTAAAATACCATAGAATTGAGTGAATTAAAATTCAATGAGATTTAAATCTGTCAATTTAATATTTTTAATAACTTAAATCTTAACTAGTTCAATACCCATTTTAAATATGTAGCTAGTATTAATAAAAAGAGAACAAATATTTTAGTTGTTTCATACAAACAGCACGTTAGTGTAACCCCAATGAATTATAGTTATTAAGAAATGTAATTAAAAGAATTTGTTTTAATAAATCAAAAAATTACTTCATTTAAATATGTATTACACAATATCAAAAAATATCACATAAAACAGTAAATTTATTTTGTCTTCTAACAGGATTAGTCTATGGTTTCTCAACTTAATACATATAATTAAAAACAGCATTGTCATTAAATGCAATATTAAAGAAGATCAAAATTTATTATTGATTTATCGTATTACATGTTTTATGTTTGAAATATCAACTTCACTTTAACTTTCCCCCCAGCTTCTGCCTCATTTAGATAACTTTGAGTTTATTCCTATCACATAAAAATCAACAATTACTATGAACTTAGAAAATTTATCATTCATCATATAAAAATTCTTAAATTTTAAACTGCTAAGGACTGAAATATTTAAAATCACAATAAAGAGAAATTAAAAATCTAATTATAAAAATAAGTTACAACAAAGTAACACTTATAAAAACAAATTAATTATGTACAGGAGAAATTCTAAAAAAATTGAAAGACAAAAACTATTATTATTATTTACTGAAGCCATTGAACCTTTAATCACAAGAATATATCGATCTTTGAAATCCATCAAAGGTTAGAGAGAAATTTTGCTTTTGCTTAAACATTTAAAATTGTGTTAAGTATGCAATTTTAAAGATTTTATATGTTTGAAGAAAATATAGAAAATTCTTATGAATGAGTTTCATCTTACTTTTTTGGTAAAACTAAATTAACACAAAAACTGTATTATAATTCCAAAGCATCAACACACACCAATATTCATCAAAAGAACATACCACTATTTTATTTTTAAACGATATTAAAGACATCTATGAATTTTAAGTTCTCGTTTCTGCGAATAGTTTATTACAAGAGTAATTAAATCCGAAATTATAAGAAATGAGAAAAATATGATACAAATTAATAATTTTTTTAAAAATATATATTTGTTTTATCATATATATATAATACTTGAAAATATTCCCAATATTAATAAAATGTAACATATCGCATCTGAAATATGCTAAATATCTTTGAAACATGGTCATATGATGGATTGAATATTAAAAAGAAAGAATATTTGTTCATGCTATATGTTTAGTACCATCAGTAAATCAAAATGTTTATCTATGTAGGTAGCATAAAATTGAACACTTTAGAAAACATATATAACTTATAAAAGGGATTTAGGGTGAATTAGGTATATCTGTTTTTAATAACTGTTAATAATCTGTTTTCAATATAATTTGTTTGACACAAATGTCCCCACAACCTGAAAAAATTATAAACAATTTTATTTCAAAGACAATAATTACTTTTAGATCGTTGTGTAACTTATCTTAATTACATCTTAATTTATTTTAAATTTAAAAAAATACTCAACAATTGCAATTTTTGTTTGTCATGCTCAAAAGTATACTTCAACAATAATTGTTATTGGGTATTCACCATCATCTGTACTAAAAAAATTTAGAACCAATTTTATTAAGATTAATTAAACCTTTCAAACAAGAGCTAAATAAACTTTATAACTTAAATATCCTTAATAATATAAAAAATATTGCATATATGACATATTATTTATCATACAAATATGTTAGCCTGTATGGTGCAAATTTTTTTTTTTAACATCTCTTTAATAAGGTTGTTAAAACATTTACTTGAAAGAATGAGGTAAAAGTATGCCTTTAATGTTAACAATGCATGTGATTTTTTACAGCTTACCATATCTTCACGGAAGCAAACTACATTTGATGTCATCTGGGGTTTCAGAAATTGTGTAGAAGGTGCAAGAGATCGAAGATGCCACATACACAAATTGGGGGCACCTCCACAAACCTGCAACAATGATTAATTGGAGGCATTATCAAATAATATAAGGAATTTTCCAACTAATTTCTTACATGGAAATGAAACATTTTGTGAATTAAAGCAAAGTGTTACATCTAAACACATTATTTATAATCATTCCTCCCAGATTTGAAAAGGGACAAGACACATTTAATGAAAAAAGGTACAATTTGAAATAAGAAGACACAAGGCCTAAATTTGCCAGCCTTTTTACATTGTTACTAAACTACTATGCATTAAAATGGATCCATTTTCAAAAATGTTATGAATTAATAACTACTGAAATTAATTTTTAAATAATTTATTAACTTAATAATTAATTTAACACAGAATACAAAAATATAGCTTCAACATTAATTAAGAAAAATCTTAAAATCCTGAGAGAAAATTATTAAAAAATAAAAATTGATTCCATGAAAATGTGCTTATTCAAAAGAAATTTTTTTTAAATGCATCGAAAAAAAAGTTTTTTTTTTTTTTTTAAAAGAAAATGGGGACAAAGCAGATGATAAATAAAGGCATTGATTTGAACCCAGGTACAATAGTCACATAATGGAAATCTTAAGCACCATACTGAAAAGAGGTTATGGTAAAATGGTAGAAAACATACACTATGCTATATAAGGATTTGTAATTCAAAGGCACTTAATTTTGGGATATGAAACGTTCTGAATAGAAAGATTAACTATATCACAGATGCTGTCGTAAGAATTTGAAGTGCTCTGTTTAAATTATTGTTTAATAATATGGAATATTAATAAATATATGTGAAGTGAAAGCAAGAAGCAACAAAGACTGTGATGCTGTGTAAAGTATTATGCAACAGGACTTAATGCAGTGAAAACAAACTTCACTTTAAAAATTCTAAAGTGAATTTCAAAAAAATGGATTTCAGGTGCACCTATGAGAACCCATATATATTCTTTGCACTAAATTTCTTACTTCTGTATTTTATAATATTTTTACTACACTACGGACATACATACAAACTCTTCCTTTTATTAATATCAGTTTATTAACATAATTTCATATATTTTATATAAGAGGAATAACAAATTAACACAGCATAAACAATTCTGAAATAAAATATTCTAGCTGTGAAAAAGAAAAAAAAAAGGTAAAAAAGATAGTGTTTTGAAAATGCATTAAAATCAATAGTCAGGCTTTTACATTGCTTACTGTATGCTTGTTTTGTAAAGTTCATACCATAAAACAGTCTTCCATGAACCATTTAAGAACATCATTTCACAAGCAAAGAGGCATTTATAAGCCTTTCTCTAAATAAAAAAAAATTATGAAAAACCAAAAACAAATGTAAGAGTTTTATCATAACTGGAGTTTATTAAAAAAAACAAAGGGGAAAAAATTTGAAATTATATTTTATGTTACCCAACTGTTTCTAGGTGAGTAAAAAAAAATAACAAAAAGGTAGGAAAAAGGCCTATTTACTATTACTTTCTTTCAGAAAAACAATGTGAAATTCAAGATAATTTCAGGTATGGAACAATAATCCCCTTCGCCCTTCTAAAAGAGGAAACGTATCATGTCAGATTTCAATTGTGAGAGAACAAATGTTAAATCTCAACCAAAACAATTCATGGTAAATGTCTCATTGAGTAATTACTTGTGTATGATATTTGCTGAAAATGTATAACATTACATAGTTTCTAGCTTATTCTTTCGTAAAATGACAACAAATAGATATGTTTATTACTTATTATTTTTTGAAAATCTTTTTAATTTGAATAAGTCATTTTAAAATCTGTATAAAGTGATGCAATATAGAAGCATGTGTTAGTTTCAGTTATTTTTTAGTAACTAAAAAGCACCACCAAATGTTATTTTTCTTCTCTACACATAGTTAAAATAGTTCCAAAAAAGCAGTACCAGTAGAACAACATTAATTAAAATTAAAAAAAAAACTACATGTAATGGATCACATAAAAAGAAAAACGTGCTCACACTGTTAAGGAGGAGAAAAGGTATTACATAGTATGTTAAGTCTAATTACAGTTCTGACAGTTCTTCTATTCCTTTTTTCAAAAATGCATTATTTGTCAAATGTATTTCATTTTCATCAATAATTGTAAAAAAGTTCACTTGAGTTGTAAGAAGAGAAAAGCATCCCCCCTTTTTTAATCAGTTTCCCCATGCCCAACATTTCCAGATCATTTTAACTCCCTTTTCCTAGCCTGCTTTGAACTTGTAAGATGAAAGCATTACTCAACATAGAGTTGACATGCCTATGAATTAGGTATATAAGTTAATCAGTGACTTTTAACCTTTTACAGGCCAATCTTCCCCACTGGGAACATCATTTTAAATTTTATGAATACTGATTTGAAAAAAATTACCAGGTAGTCAAAAGATTATTTGATTTTCTGAAATAAAAGCTGCATTTCTATCATTAATAGAAAAATATATAGGGGAAATCATACGAATGATAATTTTCGTCATTTTTTATAGAACACAACTAAAAAATTTATGTAAATTTGAAAAAGCATAAAATGCTTCTAAAAACATGTTGGTATACTAAAAATTGCTCTCATTATTAAAAAAAATAAAAAATAAAAAAAATAAAAAAAGGCATCAAATTTGATATTAATCAGAAGTACACTTAGGATAATTTATTAAACATTCATATTCCCAACTGGGGACATTGACCTGTTGCCACTGGAGGCAACATAATTTCCTGTACTGAGCCTTGAAAGGTGAAAGAAAGGGGAACCACCTTTCAGGGAAATTCCATAATTGTCTGAATGGGAAATCCCTTTGGGAGGAAGGAAAATTCTATAAAGTTTTGGAAGTGAAATACCCTATTGCTGGGAAAATGCAATCTCCTAATTTCATCAAACAGCGTTCAAATTTTATTAGCAGTCTAGAGCATTCACTTCTGTTTTTATTTTGAAAGGTGTTGAATTCAATTTTATTTGCAAATTAACATAACATGTGGAAACATTTTACAACTAAATTTGTCAGATTCCTCCAGATGAAAGTGATCACATCTCAAATGAAGAGGATGCTGATTGACAAATTCCTCAGTTCTGATGTGTGCTTACTGGTATTTTTTGCATCCTAGTATTTTAAATAATAAAATATGAATAAGCTAAAACAGTTTTGGAGATCAAGATTCGAAATCAGAATCAAATGAAAAAAGAAATAAATCAAAGAAACTTTGTGCTTTGTGGCTAGAGATCAAAAAGTGAAGTCATCTACAACAAAATGAAAAAAGGCTGTGTATTGCAAACCCATCAAGAGTGTACCAACAGACCCAATGGATGATAAGTGTCCAGAACTAATGGAAGCAGAATGTATTGACATTTTTTTAAAATTCATTTCCAAGGAATATACAAATTATTCTGGCCATAATGAAATCAACATATGCTGCTAAATAATATACAAACTGACAGAAAAAATATAGCTTAATTTTTGGGGTTACTCTCACTACACAGATAAATCTTTCTAAAATGATTACTGCACCACATCTGAAGACATAGCTGTTCCTATTGTATCTACTGTGACTCACACACAAAAATCAAAAGTAATTTTTATTTGATGGATAATACTTTATCACAAACTGGAGATCAGTTGTGTAAAATTCAAATAATTTATCATGAACTAATAATTCAGTTTGGATTATTTCACAACCAGTTTCGCATTAATAAATCAATGGTTTTGTATTACAGCTATCATTCCCCTAATAGGTTTATTCAGGGAAAACCAATTTGCTCTGGATTTAAAATCTGGATGATTTGTACAAGTAATATTTATCCATATAAAATAGAAATTTATGCAGGAAAGCAGTCAAATGAAATAGCCCTTCTTTGTACTAGGGTTGTAAATTATCTTCCAACTGCTGTTGCAAACCCTTTTCAAATAGAAATATTCTTTGATAACTTTTTTACAACTTATGATTTGATGAAGGAATCTTGCAAGATGAAATATATAAAAACTAAAGGAATTATGCAAGAACGTTGTATAAAAAAGGGTGTATTGGTGCTACCAAAGAATATGAAAAAATTAGACAGAGGTTGATTTGATTACCAAATTGATGGACCTGTAATTTTATGCACCTGGAATGACAATTCTGCATTGATGGTTTCTTAAACTTATTGCAATAATCTCCCTACACAATCAACTAAAAGATATTCATGTGAAGAAAAAGAAAAAAAATGAAGATACAACAATCAAATTAAATAAATATACTTGTAACACTAGAATGGGTGGAGTTAATCTGCCTCGTAGAATATTAAGCAACTACCATCCAGTGTTTCACAATAAGCCATAATGCATTTGTTATGAATCCCATCCTGTTTTCTTCAGTACATACTTAATTAATCTGTTGAAATACAACATTGAGTAGATGTCAGTCCTACTTTAATATTTTGAACTGTTCAGTTGCAGATCGTAAATCTACATAATTTTTTGAAGCCCAACGTGGAGCCCGATTTTGGAAACCGTTTGGTTATTCTAAGCCTATGCGATACAGCAAAAAACAGTTTTCACATTTACTGTCTGTGCGAATAAAATTGAAGCTGAGCTTATGAAGAAAATTCTGGATCTCAAGCAACTTTCGATTTTGAAATCGCAGATTGGCCACAAATTTACGCATTTGGAAACATACCAAAGAGATATTACGGACCTTATTTTGATAGGTGATAATGCCGAAAATGAATACGAAGATGACTTCCTGTCAGCCGAGATCTATCGATCATGATGGTATCAAGATTTATACCATAATGGATAAATTGACAGTCAAGTTGGAAACAGTAGTTCTTGAGAAAAGAGCCTTTAAATTTCCGAAAATTGAACTAAAAAGCTACAATGTTGATGCAAAAGCTGTTGTTACTAGTTGGTATTTACATTCAGCAACCCATGAAAAAATACCAAGCTGACTCATCCAGAGTTTAACGGAGATGATACAATCACTTTTCTAAAAATTGCACTAAGAAAGGATGGACCTAAAATAGGGCCCACATTTCGCCACCATAATATCACAGAGAAAGAGTGATGGCCATTTCTTCATACAAATAATGTACAGTAGATGTGAATAGTAAATGCATGATTTGCTTGCAATGAGTGTGAAAAAAAAATTGCAACTCAAATGTTTTTCTAATATACCACAGAATAAAGATAAAAACTAAAATTTTTTAAAAGAAATTTTCAACTAAATTCATATGTATACTTAAATTTAATAATAAATCATTCATTTATTATTACTACTTTACTTATTATTTAATCTACTCATCACAATATTCCATTTTTGAATTTAGTGTTGGTTTGGTCTGTTGAGGACTCTAGACAAAATAGAATTTTGGTTTATTTTGTAGCATGTCCCTTCTTCAAATTCTTTTATCCCAGACTTCATGACAGATAGAGAAATGACACAAGATACAATTTTAGCAATGTGAAGTATAACAACAAAAGATGGGTTCCTTGCTAGCAAGCCTTTAGAAGAGGCAATTTTTGTATTTTGATATCAAGAGGCTCGACTTGGGGAAATATCAAGGAAAATGCTTAAGTGGAAAGTGAAGAACTTAGCTTCAGAGTTAATACCTTCTGCAACTAAGTAATAAGTAAGATAGGAAGGGAAAATGCCCATCTAATTCTTTAAAAAATAAGTCATATTTATAAAATACTATTCAACAAAATTCAATTAAAAATCTATTCGTATGGTTAGTAAATATTTTTTAATTGAAAGAAATTTTTTTTTTTCAATACAACTATTATCAAAAGAATCACAAAATATATATAAACAAATCAGCCAAATTTGATAAATTTCAAGACATAAAATGTATTTGTTTTGTCGATTTATTTCAATTTTAAACCAAATTTTAATTTTTTAAAAAATTTGGCATAAAATGTGTGATACGCTTCATGAAGGATTTTTAAAACAATTATGAAGTACTTAGAAAGAGAGGCTTATTTTTAAAAATTTGGAGGCTGGAATGTGTTTAGATAAAAAAGTTCCTAATATCATTTATTAATTGTAGAATGGAAGAAAATCTACTCAGGACATAATTACATGTTTTTAAAAAAATATAGATAATTTCCCCTAAATAACATTTTCAAACTTTTTACGATTTTTTTTTTTTTTTTTTATTCTGAGATTCCAACAAGTTTTAACTAAAATCAAACCTTGAGTGAGAACAAATGGTTTTTTTTTAAAGTAATTTTTAAAAAATAACAAATCAATACAATACATACCAACCACTCATCTGAAGAATCCAATGCTACACACCCAATCCATTTTCCAAATTCTGGTCTATTGGCAAGCTAGAAAGAAAATATAAAAATGAACACAAAAAAGATAATCCTATATATATTTTTTAAAAGGCAAAATAAAAATAATATGCAGATAATACTAAAAAATTATATATTTCTTAAAACTTTAAGTGCTATAATCGCATACATACATAGTTATAAGAAATTCATTTCATATTGCATCGAAAATACCTGTCACGAGGACAAAAAATTATCGTTTTTTTTATTTTGTAGTATTTTGGAAAATTACTCATAATATAAAGCATTAACAATGTGAATAATATAAATGTTATGCAATCAGAAAATAATAATCATATGTAAACTTCCATTATATAATTATTGTCATACAAAAAAATATAATAATCTTAAAAAGTTTGGTTAGAGGAATAGCTTGGCATTTAAAATTAATAATATTAAACTCAATGCAACATAAAGTATATTATCTAAAGTTTAAAAAATTTGATTTCTTTCTTTTTTTCCCCCCTTCTCTTTTTTTCAAACTAATGATATGGAAACCGTAAACAAGGCCTGTTGATTGTAAAAGACTCCGCAGGCCACATTGCATATATGTGTGGGATAAATTCATTTTATCCTCTTCATTTTAATTTTGACTCTTTTAATGCCAAATCAAATTCTCACAATAAAAACTACCACTAGGTTTCCCTCTTGAATCAGAAGAAGAGACTTATTCTTCCGAGCCCCTTGATTTTTCAAGGAGCACTGGAGAATAAGTCTCTTCCTGTGATTGAACATTCCGTAAAAAATTAAGGGAAATTATATTTTACTGAATTGAATGTATTTGAATGAAATGTAATTTTAAAAAAAAATTCAGTATTTACAGTGCAAAGTTTGGTGCTTGATTATTAAAGATCAAAATATATTAAGTAGTCAGTCTATCTGGAATCATATATTTCTGCATCAAATATACCAGGCATGCTGTACACAGACTACTATTTCGCATGATCAATGCTATTTTGCATTATCTGTGCATCGCATTCTCTCCCTGTCTCTAGTACTGCACACCCACAATCCTCAGCAGGTTTGCTGGATAAGTAGACAATATGTACCATCCACTCATGCAAGATGGTCTGCACACTTTTTTAAATGAGCTGAACTTTGCTATTGTTTCTGAATAAGAAAATAGAACAAAAATTATGACAATAGTTAAGTCAATATATTGAGATATTCCTACAGTAATGGGATATGATACAAATGCTCACGGTGGAATGTTCATTACTTATATGTACAATAAAAATTTTAATTTTTGTTCAGATAATCCAGCTCCACAGGACACATGCAACTCACAGTTGGTCAGGCCTGCTATAAACCATCTTTAATTTCAAATTCTAATAACTATAAATAAATCAGATATAAAAGAATAGAGTAAATTCCTTCCCCCCCCCATGAACTGTTGGTGAATATTATAATCAAATTCATCATAAACTTCATGAAAAGGCTTTATTTTCATCTGAACATTTTTTTGATTAATTGTTAACTATCATTGCATTAAAAGAAATAAAATGGTTACTGACAAATGACGTCTTAATTTTAGACTACAAACAAAAGATACAGGCAGCAAATCAGTTGGTACTCATCTTGCCTAACTTCCACACCAAACCAATGTGAGAAATTTGAGCTTAGATAGATTTATCAAGTATCAGTTCCACTATATAATGGTCTAAGGAAGAAAGAGACCCCCAACCTATTGCTCTACAGTTATAAGTTTATTACTCTGTTAATAAGACTACCAAACAGAGAGTGCCTTATTAAAACATTTTGTAAAAGTAAACAGGAATTCTTATCAATTCATTACAGATTTATTCACTGATATTCTTTTTTTCCATTAAACTATATTTTTTAAATTTAAAAGTCTTAGAATGCAGTTTAGTTAATTATAAAATATACATAAACTGAGTTTATTTAAAGTTATGTTACTGCTTTATATACTAATATTTTTAAAAAAATTTACCTGATGCTTGTGAGGTTCAAGAATATGAACAGCATCACCACTTTTTCTGCTATCTGAAAATTTAAAAAAAAAACATAACTTATTTTCTTTCAAATAAGAGTGGAAAAAGCCATTTGACTACAATATATGAAGTTTAAAAAGTATAATGTAATTTTTATACTTATCTAACAAAATTGTATGCAACCTTACACTGACCACAATATAGAAAATACATAATATTAATTTCAATAATTAAAATTTATTGTAAATAAAATAAGTAATACAAGAAATCTGTCCCTTTACAAGGAATTCAAATTCATTAAAACATATAATAATGATGCAAGAAAACAATTTCTTTCCTTTTTTGCAAAGTTTTAATACACAATTAATAAATTTAAGACTTAAAAACATACAGCATTGATACTTTACTTTATAAGAATACATTATTTCATAATTCTAAAATATAATTCTGATTTACAGGGAATCTATGTTCCATTAATGTAGGATACTGTTATTTTCATTAAGTAATACAAGAAAGAAAAACTATTTGAATGAACTTGACTTTGAGTTCTGACATTAAGATAATACAACATAAAAAATGTTTTAATTACCCCAAATTCGAACAGAGCCATCTTCACTAGCAGATACACATTCTTGGCTATTTTTCCCCAAATCTATGCAATGAATGTAGTCTGTGTGACCTTCTAAAACAAACTAATAACGAATTCTTGTATAAGAAAATATTTTGAAAATGTCCATTTGGTATAAGAGAAATATTAATCAAAACTAAAGCATTCATTAAAAAAAAAAAAATTATGATATATGAAAATTATGATTGAAAATTATGATATATGAAACTATTATGCATTTCATAATTTGTTTTATTATTTGTTGGGAGACAAGGAAAGTACTGAATTAGATACTCAAAGATTTGAATTTCAAATAAATAAAAATGAAATTTCAATAGTTATATAAAACTTGGGAAACAAAAAAAAATCCTAACTTTTCACACCCATTACAATTATATATACTTATCTTAAAGAGATATATATTTTTAAAAAAAATTATCTTTCAATGTAGTAGAGTTTTTCCATAGTTTTTGTACTTTCAACAAAAAAAAATAACAAATCATTATCTAGTTGACATTTTTAAGCCAACTAAAATCAAATAAACAAATTAAAAACTGTTTTGACAAAGAAAGAAAATACAAAGACAGAAAGATCTTACAAACTTAATTCCAAAATGATAAAAAGAGAAATTTCAGTTTAGAAAACTGAATTTTTCCAACCTTGTTTATAGAAACATTCAAAATTATGATATATGAAACTATTATTATTTTAATAAGAAAAAAAAAGATAATTTTAAAAACTTTATGCTCATAACAATTTCCATTGTAATTTTAACAAACAAACAAAAAATAATAAACAAATCCAAAAAAGTATTAACAATTTTCAAATTGAAATATAAACCAAATATTTATCCCTGCAATAGCTTGGAAAAACAAACACATTCGTAAAAAGGAATTTAGACATATAATTTGCTTGCAAAATAAAGAAACGGCATCATCTTTTAAAATATATTATAATAAAATTACTATTGAATACTTATATTACATACACAGTATTTAAATATTTACTATATACATATGTAAGTAAAAATTTCATTTTATAATATAATTTATGTTATATATCGAAAATAATAATAATAAATAAAACTCCTTCAAAAAATTAGTAAATGCATTTCATAATTTGCAGGCATGAAAAAATGTAATCAATGCAACACAAACTACTATTTTCATATACATTAATTGGAAGCAATCATCTATCAGCACATAGAATTAAAAAATAAAATCTGAATAATTAAAAAAAAAAATCTAACTAACCAGTATAGACTGTTTTTTAATGTCCAAACAATAAATTTTATTATCACCACAGCCAGCATATAAAATGCCCTCATCTTCCTAAAAAAAATAATATAATGCTGAATTAGAAAAAATACTACTGATTGCACACACAACATTTTAAGCCAACAGAAATAACAACTATATGTACCTTCTTACTCATGACCAATGAATTTACTTCAGGTTTAGTTAAACTTTCCCTGAAACAAAGAAATGAAAGAAAAAATTAATTCAGGATAAAATAAAGCAAATAAAAAAAAATCAAAACAAGCAAACTAAACAGCATTGAAATCAAAATTTAAAAAAAATATTAAACATAGAATACTGTTTTCAAACGAATATTGAGGAAAAATCATTTTTGGCGATGATTTTAAAAATCTATTAAACAGTATTATAAAATGCAGTAACTTTTTTAACTGCCTACAAAGAGAATAATTCTAAGCCAGACAAAAGAAATGTCTGGTTAAATTTAATCATAATATGGTAATGTAACTCGTTGCAAGATTAGCACTAAATAAATACATAGAATAAACATATTAATATATGAATCACACATAATCGCATTATGTAATCGCTATCAAAATAAACTTTCATTTATTTAAATACTCATTTCGCAGATAAAACTTTTTCACAAAATAAATTACAGCATCTTCACAAAATAATTTTATGCATTGCTCACACAAAACAATGGCATTTGTCAAACAGAATAAAAGTATATAACAAGGAAACTAAAACTGAAGATAAGCAAGCCTTGGAAGGACTCTCATGAGAAATTTCCTCACCTGAGCACACTTTTTAACTGATGATACTTTACTAATTTATCTTCCATTTGTTTATTTTAAATATGTTTATAGTACTGAATATAGTAAAATCATTACATAAAATATATGAATGGATAATGGGATAAATGCCTTTTTTGCTGTATATCCCATAAAATCATTCAATCAATATGAATAAATAAGCTAATGTTTTATCTAGAGCTACATATGCATAAATGTTTCTTCTCAATTTTGAGTATTGGCACAATAAAAATTACTATATATATTTATCTTCCTTTATTCTATTGATTTAATAAAAGTGAAACAATATATTATAGACACTATCAATGAATGTTATTTAGACAATTCAACTCACACATGTGAATGTGAATGAATGCCAAGATCAAATGTAGATTGCATAATAAAGCTTATGTATATAAAATATATGTATTCATATAACTTAATATATTTCCTGATTTGGTTATTTTCTTGGCAAAAACACTGATTATTTTCCTTAAAGATTGATATAAAAATATATTATACTTTTTTATAAATAAATCATACATTTTTTGGAAATAATCCAGCTTTTGTCATAAAAGACTTGAAGTTATGAATCATTATTTTCAAACACAAAATTAAATTACATTTAATTTTTGTTTATATATTTTTTATGAAAAACTTATATGCAAGTTAACTCATGAATTAAAGCAAATTTAAATCTTTTGTCGAAGTTATTTACTATATTTAATCTCCTGTATATGAAAAGTAACAATGTATTAACATTTTATTAATAATTACAAAGTGCATAAGAATAAATAATACTTAGGTTGATAAATGTTGGCTGGTTGATTGCGTTAAATTATGATACCTAGAGTGTACTATTTACACTATTTTTATTATAATTAATTTAAAATACTTTAAAAAGCATTGCAATGTTCACAGAAATGAAACTCTTGTCAAATACATAGTAGAGCTCTAATGCCCCTTCTTTTCGGAAATTCTGGGTAGAATGAATTGATCTCGTTTCTTCCAAAACCACAGTACATAATTCTTTGTTCTGGTTAGATAGAGGAATGGAATAAACTAGCTATTGGTCCTGTGCACTCCAACCAGGGCAAGAAATGACATCTGCAAAATTGGACATCTGATGAGGGGGTGTTCTTAATTCTCAGGAGAATTGGACTTTAAAATGTCAAAGCTCATGAGAAACAAAAATGTCATTGTCCCTTTCTCATAAACCCAGCTGTCTAATGAGGACCTTTTCCAGATGTAAGTTGGACCACTAATGAACTAACTAAATATGTTCCAAAGAATAATTTTCCAATACATGTAGTGACAAAGCTGAAATACACTTTAGACTTTAATTTTTAACCATATTTATATAACAATATAACAGTTGAATTGTACAGACTCCCTTCTACAGCAGTACCAGAGGTTAAAATGCCTAACTAACTAGCCTGGTTAGACGTCTTTTAAGCCTAGTTGGTTAGGGCAGGACAAAATGCCATCAACTTTTCTTAGGATCCACTGGTCTAGGGTTCAAATCACCGCGACCGCTTCCCGACTGCCGCAGAATTATAAAAAAAATCGATGTGAATTTATATTGCCTAATATGAGGTAAGAATTAAGACACTTTATTTCTTATGGAGAAAAATAAAACATCTAGCAAATTTCATAAATAGATTTAAGTGAAAATCAAGTGAATATTTATAAAATATCCTTGAAATGATGCTACACATTCTCAGAAGGTTGTATTGAATATGATTAGAATGTCCTAGAAAAACTTCATGTGAAATTACATTCCAAAGTATCAAAATTTTATATGAGCTGTTCCATCTGAATTTTCACCTAATGACTTGTCAGTTCACAAAATTCAGCAATCGTGGTAATATGTAAAAAAAATCAGGATACTGCTCAAAGGATAGGAAGCAGAGATTTACAACTGAACAATACAGAAGCCGGTTAAAACACTTAGCAGATATGATAATGATAAAACAGAATAATGATAATGAGGATGAAAATTAAATAACAAACAAGGTAAATGTTTACAATAAATCAATACTAAACAGGTGAATAAGATTAAAACTTTTTTGCACTTTTACTTCACAAAGCAGTTATGTTATCTAATTACACTCCACAAGCCAATGGTATCAATATTAAGAAAAAGGGAAAATCAGTAAAAACACAAATATTGAATACCAAATGGTTAATACTAACCTATTATATGTGATGTCATGCATTAAATGAATCAACATTCTTAAAATTATCAAAATATTCTGTGCTCTGGATATTATATTTTGATGGATAAAAATTAAAATACAATGCAAATGGAATTTAAAAAATCATGAAAGTTATTCCATAAATAATTCATATAATTAAAAGGACTTTAAAAAAAATTACCCTTGAGGAATAAAAAATGTCCATATCGATTTGACTTCTTTCTTCTTCACATCAGACCATTTCCATATTTTCAAATCACCAACACCACCACTGTAAACACATAAGATACATACATTTATATTTTATCATTAAATAAAAATTTTGAATATTTTTTAAAGTTTTACAAATATGTGTGACTTCTAAACATTTAACAAATTACATAAAGTAAATACAAAATTGCTAATTTTTTTACACAATTACCACTTTATGGAATCTATAAATTATAAATCCACTCTATCAATAATCTTTTAATATGTAATTAAGAAAGATGATAAAAAAAAACTGTTCTGAGAAATTAATTCTATATATCAGATTTTATCATTAAAACATATAATTAAGATTTATATGAAGGAAAAATTTGCAGAAAACAAATTTTTGTTTTCATTACATATATATAATGCTATTTGAATAACTTTATTTGTTAGAAATAATCAGAAAAAAAAAATTCCATCTTTAGCATAGGGAAGATTTATATAATTCATGTACTTAATATAATCGAAAAATATCTTTAGAAAATAATAGCAAATGAATATTGATCAAAATACTATGAGAAATATGCATATAACTTTAAAAAAATACTAATATGAATATATGATAAAAAAAAATTTCAACATATAGGCTATCTTTAATTGATTATCATACAAGATTAAAATTGAATGATTGTATTATAGACAAAAAAATTTTAAAAGTATAGAAACATTTCAATCTTTAATTTTAGTTAACAAAAAAATTAATTTAATATGCTATATGAACAACAAGAAGTTATTTTAATGTCTAACAAAATTATACATAATCCATTATGTGTGTGTGTATATGTATATATAATGGAGGACTTTTTCATTTGTAATTTTATCCTTTGTTCCATCAACTTTTCAGCAACTATCAATTAAAAGAATTTAATAACTTCTATTCATTAACTTCAATCAGAACTCTTTATGCATAAAACATAAATATTTAAGAGTTACAGATATCAATTTTCAATAACATTAACACATTAAAGGTATATTTCAAACACATTAAATATTCTACTAAACAACATTTGAAACTACTTATGAAAAATTTTCAAAAGCCACAATTTCTAAGAACAGTTATTAATATTGATATTTTATACATTCAAAAGTGCAGAAAAAATAAATCAATCAAGATCAGATAAGTGTAATAACAACAGATATGCTAGAAGTGCTAATAAAACTTTACCTGCAAAACTACTAAAATGAATTAAACATACGCAGATTTTATAGCAGGAAAGTTTAAAATTTTATACATCTTAAAATTTAAGCAAATTTAACACCAAACATTATTAATTTGGATTATTAATAAAGATCAGTTTTCAATGGTCAAAAAAAGACCAATGTAACTGTATTGAATGGTAATTTTAAATTTGCCACTGTGAATTAGGAAGTCATACACAAAGATATAAATCTTAGAAATACATGAACATTATTAATATTATAACATTTTCTTAAAAATGTAATAAAATGTTTACTTATACTAAAAAAAAAAATATTTAAAAAAATTTACCTTATTATAAATTGCTTGGTTGATATTAAGGAATAAATAGGACCAACATGAGCTACAAAATAATAAAATAAATTTCACAATTAAATTTCAATAAAAAAGAAATTAAAAAATGTACTTCATTTAAACATTTCAACCCCTATGAATAACATTTTTTTCTTGAAGTCTAATAATGTCACAAATATTCTCATTATAAAAAAACATACTTTTATGTAAAAAAAAAAAAAGGCATTTAATATTAAACTAGCAGTATTTGATTTAATCAAACAGTTTTAAAAAAATACTCTTCCTTTAAGAGTTGTTATATGTTATTCTAAATTTTATTTCTCTCCTCCTAACATTTCAACAATAAATTAAGAATTATACTCAGATCAACAAAATCTATAATGACTGATTAGATAAAAATAAATTTTGTTAATAAAAGTTTATCTAATGCCTAATCAATGAATGATTGAATATACAAAAAGATTTTCATAATTCAATAGGGATGTGGAAACATGCATAGTTAGAGAACTATAAATTTATAGAGTTAGAAAGCAAATTATCTTAGAATACAAATGCAACCTTTTCAGACTCCCCTCCCTAAAAAACCCAATTGCTCAAATAAATAAATAAAACTTATGTGTTTAATAATATTTACATAACCTTTAGAGCATCACACTCCACATTACTAGCTATATTTCCGAAATTGCTTTCAATATATCATCAAAAGTACTTTTCCCCCACATATATTTTCCATTTAAATTCACAATATACGATTCAAGGTGATGCTGAAACATGCTTCATTGTTTCTTATTATGTCACTTTGTAAAATCCCACATTCTTTCCCACATTTTATATGTGAACACCTGATGTTGGAACAACAAAATTTTACTTATCATTCACAGCAAACTGACTGACAATTGCATCTTCAATTTTGTACCTATTCCAACAATCTGAATAGATAGTTGATCCTTTTTCTACGTTTTCAGAATTTACTTCTTATTTATGAGAATTTTTCCCAGGAGTGTATTAGCATCTCTGTTTGAGATTTGAACAAGAAAAAACTGATCTCGAATCTGAGAAACTGAGCGATGTATCAATATCTTTACTTTTTGGCTGTATTCATTAAAATTTTTGTCTGAATGTAAAAAAGAAAAATAATAATTAAATATTCTGAAGATTTAAAATAAATTTTAACAGCTTTATTTAAATGCTATAAAATAATCAACAAGTTCCTTACATAATTCCAAGTAAATTGGGACAGTTTTTTTTAATTATATTTTTTTAAACACAAAAATATTGAAATACATAAAGAATGGAGAATAATTATATAAATTACCAGTGATACAGAAGAAAAGAAATAAATAATTTTAATATATATGATACACCAGAAAAGGAAGTAACATTTGTAATGCTTGTAGTTACAAACAGATAAAAACTTATAAGCACGAATTATTTAAAAATAAAATTAAAACAAACAAACAAAAAATTAGAAAATCTGCAAGAAAATTGAGCTGATGATGGAACTAATATTTACATTTGATCACTGAGAAAATAAATGTCAAAATAAACTATTAATTAAAAGTATCAGAAAAAATATATATATAATGGAAAAATCATACCAGAAAATTGAAATATTGGATACTTCCGAGAAGCTTCTAAATGTATATTTGCACCACACTCAAACAAAGAAGATAATCTGAAAAAAAAATATTTTTTAAAAAATTTAAATATTAACAAAGAAAAGTAAAGAGAATTGATATAGAATTAAAGTAGCATTCAAGCCCTATAATTTTTTTTTTCCTTTTCAATACCGTTCAGACAAAATAAATAAATAATAAACAAGTCAACAAATAGGTTACATATCATCTTCAATTACTATAACATGAAAAAAAAAGGTACTTTTCCATTTTACCAGTGCAAGCAATAAAGTCGCCAAAAATTATACAATCAACGCCTAACAAAATATGTGGTAATTGTGTATTGTCCCTAATAAAGTCTGCTTGGCGAGATTTGTGCCAGTGAAATGGAAAAATACCAAAAAAAAAATTAGTTGCTTTGATTAATTTTATACTTTATTGCTCATTTTGATATCATTAAAACATTCATGAATAACAGTATTCTTCATTGAATAATAAAATACAAATACTGATAAAACTAGAACATAACACTTACTTAAAAATGGCAATGTTTCCATAATTGTTGGCAGCAGCTAGATAATATCCACAAGATGAATATGCAACTGCATATACAGTTGTGTAATACTGTTTCAGTTTATTCATAGCTCATCAACTACAAAAATTCAGATAAAATATCTATATTATTCAATTTAAAAACAAATACTTATAATTTGTTTAAAAAACAAAACACTATATTAAGAAAATATTCCATTTTAATACATATAAATTTATCAAAATTCATTTAAAAGAGCCATTTTAAAGTTTACAACTATTTTAATTAAATTTTAAAAATACTATCAAACAGCTTCACTCAAAAACATTTTTGAAATGAAGTAATGATAAATCATTTGGACATATCTACAGATGTTGATTAAAAGAAATTGACTTTATAAAATTCTTTTAAACATGATTTGAAAAATGCAAATATAAGTGTATAAAAAACATTCAACATCTATTTTGATTGATAATTACTGAGGAAAGCTTGTAAAAATTGTGATTACAATGGTAGCTTCACTTGTGGGCCTAACTTAAATATTCATACAGAGAGTCAGTTAATTCATTCTCTGATACAGAGAATCGGGAAGTAGGAAATGTATTTTTGAATAATTATTATTTATTTGTAATATCCATCATTTAACATGCTTTTTACAACAGATATGTTCCATACATTAAAAATTAATCAGGTCCACGATTAGTTCATTTTTTTTCTTTCTCTTAGATGAAAGCTGTTTACCTACTTGCAGAAATTCCTTCTGTAACAAAGTGATAAGTAATGAGTATTTCCCAGATATGCTATCATGAAACGTAAATTTTTAAGAGCTTCATAAGCGAAATTATATTATAATTAGTTAAGAGCCAATAATTGTGCTTTATTCAAGCAAATGTTATTTAAATTATAATAATACTTTATTTCAAGAAATAAAAATGTAAATAATCATGAAAACGTAAAATGACAAGAAAGCAAAATAAATGAAATTGTGGATAATTTTACTGATCTAAGCACATCTGTACTATAAAGGGTTGAAATGCAGTTTAGCGTAACCACCCGTTGGCGACAGGAATTTTTTGGCGATATTTTGCCAATTGTGGTTACCATGCTTTCTCTCTGCGGTGGCTTTAGCCGTGGCAACCCTTTCGAATATATATAAAAATCGCCAAATTTGGCAAATTTTCAAATCTCGCCAAGTGGTTACGCTAAACTGCATTTTCACCCTATAAAGATATAAAAAGAATATGGAAGTTTAAAAAAATGAATTTAAATTTATATATATAACGGAAGAAATTAGTCTAAATACTAATTGAGTCCCAGCATTGCAATCTAAGGAAATATGTTTAAAGGGCTCTAAACATATAAATTTCTGGCAACTCTCACAAGAGAACCTCATAATTCTAGTGCGTTTGTTCTTATGGCAAGTATTGTATCCTTTTTTTTTCCCCTATCACTTTTTCAGTACTCAATCCTGCATTTTTTAAAACTCTAATTTTTTAACAAACTTTTCAAAGAAGTAGACACTCTTCAGTCGGTACTTTTACATTAGTTGAATATCAGACAAAACCCCACAAAGTTAAAAATTGGCGTAGTTATCGCCAAGCATTAGCTATTACCAGTTGACCATGAAAATGTTATAAAAATAAAAGTCCACTGGTGTCAAATATTTTTCTTGTCTCAATATTTTGGCCACAACTGCACAAACATTTAAGCTCCATTGTTTTTGTCTGGTACCCATCGAATGGAAAAGTACTCTTTAGTCAATGTTTCCTTTCACAAGAGCATTAGCAAGCTGTCCTGTCATAGATAGCAGTGTATTAATAGCTACAAATAGTTCCACAAATACAACCAAAACTTACATGAACAGTCACACATTTCTCTAAAATATTCTATTATACAGAATCTTATTAATGCCACAAAATTCAGATAACTGAAAGTAGATCAAAGTGAACAGATGGAAAAGTCAATATATATATAATCTAACAATTTCTTCAAACTTACTTTTTGGAAAGTTTTCAGTACAATTTTTGTAAATTCTAATTTCTCAATTGATTTTATGGGATATAGAGCAACAAATAATTTAAAATATTCTTTTAATTCAATATATTTCAATATATTTCATAATCTCCCGGTTCCGGAAAGCTGTGATAAAAAAAAAAGTTTTCAAAATAATGTTCAATGGCAGTTACAGTTAACCGATATTTATGAAAGAGGCTTGGCTTACAACCCGTTTTTTCGTGTTTAGCTACTTTCAAGCCTCATTGCAGTCACATTAGTTTTGTTTTTTCTACTTTAAATTATATTTATAAATTTATTCGTTACATTTGGCATTTCTCACTGAGGATGTGTATGTATTGTATTTTTATTGACATCGCATTCGCAAACATACTTGAGAGCTGTTGAGTGATCACTTCTATGCGAAAGGTAAGCTGAAACTTATATGGCTATCGTTGCTATAGGGATCTGTTAATTCGTAGAAAATTATTTTGATTTTTTAAAAATAAATTTTTGGTTAAGAAAAAGAATGTATTTCGAGTGAGGTACTCATTACAAAAACCTATTTATATAATACTTTGGATGAAACCCTTTCCACTTAAAAATGAAACGTGCATTTTCGTAACGTGACAAATCTAATGTTAAATCATATAACTGTGTTAACTGTTATGACATAGATGGTTTGTAATATTTATAGGACTTCCAGTGAAGATATTTATTGAATTATAGAGCTTTGAAACAATTCCTTTACACATTTTGAGACATAGAATAATATAATTTAATAACAGTTTTAAGGCAATCAAGACTGCAAAGTAATACTGCATTTCATTTTCATTGAAAGCATTCAAATCAACATAATAATGAAATCTCATTTTGTGTTGTTTCATGTAATATATTAGGAACATTATACATATTTCCCTTTTAAACTTGTGCTAATCATAGATTTCTTTAACTAGTCTTTCGATTTGTGAAAAATTATTTGTCTACATACATTAGAGATAATTTCTTTTTTCAATACTTATTTGATTAGTACAAATGTGCAACAAAGTATGTGAATAAATATATATGTTTGCTTGAAAAGAATTTAAATTGTTAGAAATGCCTATAAAATTCAGAGTTAAATTGCTAAAAGTTAAGCATTATGAAATGAAAATTCTTTAAAACATTTATAAATGTGTTTGGTTGCAAAAATTTTACTGTGCAGAATTATGTTATATGGTTTTTATCGATGGTAAACATTACAATTGACCATTTTTATAACATGTATTACCCGTAAGGAGTTTCTATATGTATCGCAGCCATACTTCCTGTTCCTTTTAATGAAAGTGTGGCACATTCCCATGATTTTATTACAAATATAAATTTTATTTTAAAAAGATAGCTTTGATACAGTATACACTTGAATGTCTAGTTCTTTTTTTCCCCGCTAACTTAATATGTGCCGCATTTAAACCTAACATAGCTATTGTCATTCATAAAATTCAGAATGAAAAGCCTTATTACCAAAAAATTGTTGCTATCAGAGTATATATTGAAACATTTCCTATATATGGAGCAGCTTTAGTATTCCCCATCTGCCAAATTTGACTCCATTTTTTTGGTATCAAGTATTGTGTTTTAAAAAAGGGTTACTATCAAAATTTCCGACGAAATTCCATGTTAAAAAAATAAAAATACAATTTTTTTGATATTTTTAAGTGTACTGGAAATGAGGGTGAAAATAAGAAGTCAAGTATAAGATTCTATCTTTTTGTGACATTTATGTTTTAAAAAGTATTCGTACAACTTAGGAATTTTTTTGTGTAAGTAATAATATTTCAATCAATTTACTGATTTTCACTAGAATATTTTTAATCAAAAATTCTTTCCCTTTAAGTTGAATAAAGGTGCTATTTTTAAGTATATATATATAAGCAATATATATATAAACAAAATGTTTTACTCATCATATAGAAAGCAATTCACAAGATATAGTGAACCCAATCTTTTAATGATAGTATTGTATATTTTCTTTGAAACAATTATAGAACTTCGTAATTTTGGAAATTTTTTTTTTTTTATCAAACACAAAAATATTTCTTACAACTTAGATATTGCTTAGAATGCCATCCAATGGGATATGGTATGGGTTGATACAAATTATCTTTTATCACCGAACTTGGCGGTATTTTATGGCGAAAAATTTGGGTGGGTGATATTAAAGGTTAGCCCAAAACATTTTATGAAGTAATTTTGGAAAAAAATAAAAACTTGTTTCAAATTTTTAATTGCTCAAAGCATAATTATATTCTTAGTGATGTTTTTGCATATTAAAATTTTGCTCATTTGAATTCAATTTTATATTTAAATTTCTGTAACTTTTTTTTAGCTCTGAATAAGTATGTATAATGGAATTGGATTACAAACGCCACGTGGCAGTGGCACAAATGGTTATGTTCAGAGAAACATGTCATTTGTTCAAAAGAGTAGAGAAAAAATCAGTTACAAGACTGAAGATGACATAAAAAAATTGGATGCCCTGGCTAACAAGAAACCCAACCAAGGGATTCTTGCCCATGAAAGAAAGCGCATGATTGAACTTAAATGTTTGGAAATGCAGGAACTCATGGAGGATCAAGGGTAAGTGAATGAAAACATTTGGCGTTTTTCCATTAGAAAAGCATAATTTATCTTAAATCATTAACATTGTTGGAAATGTATTTTTAAGATGATTTATTTGTCCAATAAAAAATTGATAGGAACCACTACATAGTTAAAATTTAGAGGATTATAACATCCATCGTAGTTTATTTTTTTGAAGAAATAAGAATTACTACTGGAGCACAATAAATTGACATATATTAATAGGGTTTGCAATATGAGGGTTTGATGAGAAAAACCTTTGATGAGCTTGCATGCATTTTGATGAACATTTTACAAACAAAAGCACCTGCACTTAATTATAATTATTATGTAATTTTTAATTATTTTTCAGACTGCTTTACTTTTTCTATTAATTTCTGTTAATATCATTATTTTATTTCTTGTAAGTGCAATGTTAATAAAAAATCGCATTCAATACAAGTAGCTATTTCTTGAAATAAAAAGTTGTAATAATGTTTTATTTCCTACTTTTGCCATCGATGTCTCTGTTTGTAAACAACGGACAAACAAAAATGCCTTTCATTGTACACGTATATCAATTTTCAAAATACAAACAATTAAAATATTTCAATTTCACTATAATTTATTCAAATTTATTATGGAGATATGTTACTATTCATAAGATAGAGGTGTTACATTGAAAAGATTTTAGAATTTTTAAGAGAATATGAAGTTCTTTGAGAAATCCAAAATAAAATTTATATCAGAACTTGGCAAAATAAAATTTAGGTGAATATATGACATCTTTTATAGATTTGGCCTCTCATTTAAACTAAACATGCATCTTAAAGTTAAGACCAATTGATCAATGTAATGTTTCAAGCTATAATAGTGTTTGAAATAAAACTTAGACTATCAGAGAATCTTCAAATTGAAGTAAGAAATTTTATGTATTTGTGCTTGTTGGCTAGACATGATGCTGTGAATAACTAAGAAATACAGCCTGTTCTATTTGATACTAAAATTTTTATGAACGGATTTTAAAATTTCCAGAAAAAGTGTGTGTCATTTCTTATATTTCTGTCTCCATTTTCACCAGGCCTTTAAGTATATTGCCTGCCAGTTATCAAATGGAATGTATAAAACTAATCAAATGTTTAAATCAAAGAAAATTTGATCATACCCTTTTATTTCTATTTTCATAAGACATATTTTTTGAGCTAAAAATATCTTATACATAGCAATCATACCTTTTCACTATTTAAAAACTCTTACATTTGACATTAGCTATTTTCAAGGATGAAGCAACTGAAATATCTAATGAATATTTAGAGGATTCATTGAAGATTGTAGCCATTTCCTTTGAACGAAATATTGGAGCTTTAAAGCCATAAATAAAATGTCAAATATGTTACTGATTTCATATAACTGTCTTGTCTTTTACTTTTTCAATTCAAAATTCATGAGTTAATGAAGTTAAAGTTATTAAATTTGTGAACTATATATTCTAAATGTTTTCCATCAATTATTGTGTGTATTTTTAATGTGTGATGCAAAACAACTTCTATTCCAATGTGTTTGGGGGAAGTTAAATAAGAAAGCTTACTGTAGTTGGATGGCAATTTATTATTGTTATTAAATAAGATGCATGTAATGAGAGAAAAAAAGGAAATTGTGTTATTAAATTATTGTTAATAAATGACTGAAAATTATTATTTTAACACAGATTATGTGAAAATATAACAGGTATATGATTTCTGATAGGGTGTAGATTATTGTATTAGTTTGATTTAGAATATATGTGCAAAAATATTAAATTAATAAAAAGGCTGACATATTAACCAGGGTGGAGCTCATAAATTTTTTAAATTGTGGTAATATTAATATAACAAAAGGTTGGTATAAAAAAAAGGTAAAATCTAATATTTAGGATGTCTGTCCAATTGTAAAAAATCATTTGAATTCTGCAAATCGGATGTCACCTTGAAATTTGTGCTAAGTATTAATCATATAAAATAGTTTTTATTAAAAATTTTGCTTTATTTTGCGATATTAAAGCTATGTAACAAGCATGTTAAAAATATTTTTTTCATTCATCATTATCATAGTAGATCTTCTATTTGCTCCATTATTATTGTAATGATTTCAAAATAATAAAAAAAAAATTTTATAGATTTATGTGTGTTAAAAACTTTTACAAACTCTGTGTTCTCATACATGGTCTGTTGAGCAAAATATGGATTTTTTTCTAAAATGATTTATCATTTTTGTGTTTTACTCTGTTTGAAAGTTAGAAAATACTCTGAGAATTATTTTTCAGAAATATGTCCCTACTGTTTTACACTTTTAGAAATGTTTAAACAAAACTGGTTTAAATTAATCGTTTTTAGTTACTAATTTATAAGCCTTTTGAGTTTTAAATAAATTGTTGTAGATAATGTTAATTAATACTTAGAGGTACACCTTTTTCAAGCATTTAATTAATATTTATGGAGATTCCATTAGAATTAATTTTATTAATTTTGCTTGCATTTGTATGAAAATAATTCAATATATGTCACCTCAATAAAGCAGTGACTCTGAATGTTTCATTTTAGGATAATTAATTTAATTTGAACAGGTTAACTCTTTAAAAATTTAGAGAATATATATTTTTTGCCCATTTGATAATCTTTAAAATGTTTTTTCTCCTATCAGAATATTGTAAAAAATGTCATACTTGGTACATAAAGAATAGGTAAAGCATAGTATCCTCTACGAAACCCATCTGATATATATTATATGATATATTACCAATATGCTGCTTATTAATAAATTATATTATGTTTAATTACAAGATTAGTTTTCTATTGTTTATTTTTTATGCTTTTTTTCTTTATAGTTATCCAGATGATGAAATTGAATCCAAGGTGTCTCTTTTTCGTAAAATGCTAGTTGCCAAGGAAGGGGTTGGTGAAAAGGAAATTCCTAAGGATGAATTTGGACGGCCTATGTAAGTTTCCAATTAATTTCATTGTCTTTCATAGATATATAGAGTATACTGTTATATATCAGGAGTTTCCAACCCTATTCCTGCATGCACCAATGCATCCACTGACGATTTTACCTGTGTTCATTGCTGTGCAACCATTTTAAAATATTATTTAAACTTTTAGCACCATGTTTTGTAAAAAAAATTATGGTTAGTAAGCATAATGAAAAAAAAATTAGTTGTAGTTATATGTTTATCATTTTAATTAGGCTTATCAGGTATCGCTGTTTTAAGGAATAGCCCCAGTTATTTGTTCAATTTTTTTTCATAAAAATGTCAAGTATACACCCATTAAGATTATTTTTAATACTTCTTGTTCTACTGTACTGTATGCAGCTGTTCATGGATGACAACTTACAAAGATGAATCCTTATATAATGGGTATCTTCCCTCAAATGCTATGTTTTATTTATTACTAGTTATATGCTCATATTTGAAAAAAATAATGTGCCTGCATTTCCACCAGTATTTAGAATGTGTTTTAAAGCACAAAAAAGTTTGGGGTTTTCTGATGTATGTTGTGTAAAGGTCATATTTTACTTTTTTAAAAGAAACTTCTGGCTGTAACTCTTAAAAACTCTTTTAATAATATTTATTTTCTTAAGTTTTTCATTTATTGTTAGTTTAGCTTTGAAAATCTTTTTATTATGGCATTAAGCATTTTAGATCAAATTAAGATGATTAATAAAGCATACATTGGAAAATCTTTATGACTAACTTTAAAACAGTGAGAAAGTATTTCTGAAACAATTAAGATATATATAGTGTGTGTGTAGCAAATAGAAAGAGGATTGCTAATATTTGGTTACATTAGTAAATCTTATTTTAGATAAAGTCATAGATTAATGAGGAGAACCAGAAATATTTTCTAAGGAAAAAAAAAAAAAAGAATCTTTATTTTTAAAAATTTTTAATTGCACATTAAAATGTGGGGCAAAGAATAAAGTAACTTTTTCTTCAATATCATTGTCTCTTTATCTTGCAGCCACCAAAGATACATATTTGTATTTTTTTTATTTTTTATTTATTTTCATAATAAAAAAAATTGTTGATAAATATAGGTAATTTGGCTCATATTTTCAAAATATGGCTTTTATGATTGTGGTAATTTTTTTCCAAAGTAACAAATATATGTCTTAAGGTAGTATGTGTGTGCGTGTGTGTGAGTGAGTGAGTGTGTGAATAAAAGGGAGTAAATACAATTATTGATAATATTTTTCGAAATCATAATCAGTTATCAAGCCAAAATATCTTAGGGGATAAATTCTTCACATGCGTTGGTTGATTATAGTTTACATTTAAGTTCATTTGTATAAAAAATATGTTATGTTTTTTCATAGAAGAATGAAGTATATGAGATTAGCATTATTATTTTTGAACAATTTCTTATGTTTCAGAAACTGTAGCAGGGAATGTAAACTTGATTTTTTTAAGTTAGCCACTTTAAGAAATTATTTAATAAAACTGATTAAATATGTTGTATGCAATTTATAACTTTAATTCAAATTAGTTAAAACAAACTTTAAAATAATTTAAAAATAACTGCTCTGAATAAGTGATATTTTTGTGGATTGATTGGGTTGTAAGGAATATGAAGCAACTAATGCTGTTATCCCCCTTTTTTGAATTTATTTTATATATTGTGATGTGAAAATGCTTCTCCATTCCTTGTAGTGATCAAGCTACAGGGTTATGAATTATTAATATAAGTGATGGATGAAAGACATTCTCAAATTCTAACTAAAATAAATGCAGCTTATAATTTTTATTTAGTTTATGTTTTTAAATCAAAATGTGTGTGTAATGCATAAGTTTTAGGATTCATGTTGTCTGAGACTCCCCACCTCTCCTTTTTCTTCTCCTGTGACTAAAATATTTGCAGAGTTACCCTTAAAAGGAAATTATTTGAATCTTAAAGTGTTAATCAAAAATACAAAAATTTAAAACTTTTAAGCAATTTTCTCCCAATTTATTTACAAAATTGCATTAAAATTGTGGATTGAAAAAAAAAATTGAGGCTGGAATGAAAAAAATATTAA
>BMAW01117927.1:147624-303474 GCA_019974015.1 Nephila pilipes | reverse complement strand
TTTTTTTTTTTTTTTTTTTTTTTTTTTTTTTTTTTTTTTTTTTTTAAGAAACATATTATTAATTTTGCTTGTAAAATTGGGCAAAAATGCAATTTGAGAATTCTGGTATGATTGAGTTTAAATTCTATATTTACTAAGACTGATTAAGATTTTTCTTTCTAAATACTGTTTGTTTGGGAAGGGGGAATTTCAAAGCTATAATATGAATTCTGGTCTTATTTCAGCTTTGGTAGTTTAAAGAGTAAGCACTTTATTTTTACAAAAAATATTTTTCATATGTGAAAGTGTTCTGAGAGATTGCTGGAACTCTTTTTTTCTATTATTTATTATTGAGATTTTTTAGATTGCCTGATATTTGATTATCATATTTCATTTTCCTTTAAAAAGTACCTGACATAGAATAAGCTTAAATACTGAAAACATCGCAGTATGTAACACTCTGTTATTATATCCTTGTACTGCCATGGTTAATCGATACTTAAATAGTCCCTAATCAATTGTCCAATAAATAGAAAGTTTAACAGTGATGAAAACAAAATCATTTTATTCAGTTCTATGAATATGCTGTGATGGTATAGTGGTTATCATGTCTGATGGGGAGCACTGACACCCCAGTTTCGATCCCGGTGGCTTCGACTTGGGTAGCTGGCCACGAATCAACTCTTTCTCTTCATCCCTCTGGGGTCGGTAAACTAGTTTTAAGTTTGCTTGGGAAGTTAAATAGGGATCCAACGTCGGGCTAGTAACTTGGCCTGAACATTAGCTAATGATTAAAGGCGCAGATCCAAAGGCTACAGAAACGGATGTGGGCACTACTTGATGGAACTTCTTAGGCTTAGGCAGACTTTAACTTTTGAATATGCACAAGTCAATTGCTATCCTATTCTTTTTGTGAAGAGGGTCGAACCTAACATTCAATATAATTTAGTATCAATCTTACCGAATCAATCAGGCTCGAGTCCTTGCAAGATTTGTAGATGAGGGTCCAGATCCCTTACCCTTTGTTGGTCCTCTCAATATTCTCTCCTAAAGTTCCTTACTCAGTGCTGGTATGTTGCAGGTATCTGACATTGATAACTTGAGCTCACAGTCTGTACCACTAATTAAACTACTTTCCAGTATTAAATTCTTCACTGCTTATAAATTCAATTCTTCAAAGCTATTTGCGTCTTTTCAATCATTCTAATCTGATCTACATCAATTACATTTCATTTATTGGGAGAGACTTCCAGTTCACAAATAGCATCCCCTAAACCCCCCAAGTGTTAGTTGAAGGGGGGAACACGATAGAAGTCGGGTCTTGAATTAAATTTTTCACATATTATCATAAACTTATTTCAGTTTTTTTTCACAATCAAATTCTGAATGACATATCTCGGACAGTTAAAGAGAAGCACTAGATTGAAATCTTAGTGATTTATTCTTTCCCATTTAAGGAAGAAAATCTTTATGCTCTTCATATGTAAATATTTCCCCATTCAATCTTTTTCTGCCCTCCGAGATTAGTTGTAAAGTCTGATCCGATCAAATCTACCAAAAATATCTCGTAATCATGAATCATAAGATCCTTCAATAGATGCGAAATGATTTTTTCAAGGCGTGTTCGCGTAATGCTGAGGAATACGACCCGAAATCGGAATATTTTTTCCAATAAAAAACGCTTCGATGGTAATATACTATTCTGATAACGGCGATCCTTTGAATGAGATCGTATTTTATAGTACAACTCATTTCTATCTGAATCATTCTGTTTTTTTATAATGTGAAATGTGTTCCCTGTTTCGTCCCCTATATTGTAATGCTATATGGGTTTTCTGAAAATTAAGTGTTCAGGTGAAAAATGGCGCATATTTAAAATGCTCCTAAATTTTAAGAGTACTCCATCATAAACGAATGTGCGTGCCACAACGTCACAAACTTACATGAAATTTCGAACGATTTTCTGTCTGGAAATGTGTTTCAAGTTTCAGTCGGGTTGTTTGACATTAGACGAAGAAAACCTTAACATCGTATGCCTACCCATATCAACGTTTAATTTATGTGCTTTTTTTTTTAAATTTTGTTATTTCTTTTAATATCTAGTATAAATTTGATTGTTTGTTTACTTGTCCGTTATGCAAATCTACGCCGTAGATCGTATTGCTCTAAAATTTTTAGGGAGTTTCGCTGATGTTCGAAAGTTGCCGCTAGTAAATTCCCGCCAAAAAAAAAAGTGAATTTTTTTTCTCTCGCAAGACCTTTTTTTCACCGCTAAACAACGGAATCGATTTATTTAAAAACTTTTCTGTGTAAATTTATTTTCTTGAAATTAATTTAATTTTTTAATAATTTTCTCCGTGTTTTTGCAGTTTTTCGAAATGATGTTGAAGCGATATTTTTTGTTTACTTCATGATGTAGCTCTCGAAAGAAATGTTAAAAAAAATTGCACTTCTTGCACTGTCCGAGATACGTAGATTAATTATCCGACTTTTGGGCGATTTTTTGAAAATAGCATTAAAAAAGTGTGTTTTTTTTTTTTTTTTTTTTAATTGTTTCATCTAGAAAAATCTATTTCAGAAAAATACAGTTCTCCAGAAAAATACAGTTCTCCAGAAAAATACAGTTTCCAGAAAAATCTGTTCATCCAAAAAAAAATACAATTTCATTTGTGTCTATCGATGCAAATGAAACTGTATTTGCACGTTATATGGAATGAACATTTGAACTTATTTTTAAGAAAGAACGGAGCAGTTTGCATTCTCTGCATCTAATAATCACTTGTGATTCACTTATAATTACTCAAAATATTTTTTTAAAAGTATGACTCATTAAAAAAAAAATTATGCTTCGAGCTTCGTTATGTTTTCCAATTAATCCGTGCGAAAATAAAAGGGTATTCCAACTAGTATCTTAATAAACATTTATTCCTGAGTATGTGTTGTAATCTTAGGGAAATTATTTTAATTTCAATAGAATTCATTTTAATCAAAAGTTATTTTTACGACATTCCTTTTTCTTTAGAATTCGTTCTTTGTAGCGGATTATAAATCAAGTTAGGTCTCGCGGATTTCGGTAGTTTAGCTGCCATTTATCATGAGATATCCCAGTCTTTCTTTGGGCATTTCATTAAAGGTTTAAAACTTTAAAAGAGAAAAGTTAGTAAAAAGGTGCATGGTTCCACCTCTTTTCAGTTTTCTAATCTTGGACAAACACAGCATTCAGTTGTAATATCTCTCGCCTCTATCTTATTGTACTGAGAGTTTCATAAAAGAGTGCGTAGAGGTGTAAAAAAAAAATAGCATTCGAAACCACATCCTACGTCTGTTATACTTATGATAGAAAAGCATAAAGCCCCCATCTCTCCCTCCTTTGACGTCATGGCATCTGTGGACGGTCGATAGCGTAAATGGAATCGCTTGGGGGGAGTGGCCACCCTTTGATTATGCCGAGGGATTGATTGTTGCGCGCGCCCCGGTCTGTGAGGCTTTATATCCCCTCTTCTGGCAATGGCACGCGACGGTGTCGACGACGGGAGCTGTCCAACAACCGTTGTGATTTCCTTTCCTTGCGCGGAAGAGGATGGGGAGGCAATTTAAAGCGGTACTTGCCATTCGTGGAATTTTAATAGATTGTTGAAGAACATGGGGGTGTGGATAATTTACGTCTTTTACTAATTATGCTGTGCACTTTTAACTTTGCGATACCGTAGCGATGAAGAGGAGAAAAGACCATTCAAGCAAATGAAATTAATGGAGTTTTTAAAAAAGTTAAATTTATTATCTTAGGCAATGTGGTTTAGAAGTTTAAGGACTAAGTCCTGGCTGTGAGTTCCTTCGGTTAACTACCAGGTGTATGTTTAGGAATCGACAAAGAGTCTGACCAAGAACTCAGCATTTCTTTCACTTAAAAGAAAGTATTATAACCCTCAGTTTGAGAGGAGAAATAGATGGCAGCCGACGTTGTTTGCGTCGAGTCGGGGGGTTGAGTCTTGATGCCACTAAAGACCCGCCGTGTTGCAGGGCTGATGCACGTTAAATCTGTAGAGGCTCCAAATCTTCCCATTTCTGTGATGTTGAAGTGAGGAGAGGGGGTCGTCAGATCAGATGTCGTCCTCGTCACTTGACCGAGGCTCTAAATTACGAGATCCATCGCCAATAGCCCTCGTGTTGCTTCTCGGTGAACGTTAATAAACAATCAATCGAGAGGAGAAATAAAATTCAAGTTGCCTAGTGAAGTTTCAGTAATGTGTAAATCTAAATCTAGCCTCAGCTTGCTTCTCATAAAACCCCTTTATGAATTGAAGTGCTATTATGTAATATTTCCTTCCGACTGATTACGAGAAGAATCTTATGTACGAAAACGAGAATCTGCTTTTTTCTTTCTTTTTGCTTTATTTATTAAAATTATGCAATTCAGGGAAATGAACGTGTGGGCTTGCTTTAAAAAGTGGAATCGATGGAACAGAATAACGATCGTACACAATGACGCAGAAAAAACCTTGCAAGGTAACATTTCAGACGAGTTGACCCTATTCTATCGAGAATTGAATCGAAACAAAATCAGAATTTTATACATCATTTTAGATATAACTTGTGATACAGTTATCAGATATTTAGTTTCCCCCTTTTCCTTCCTTTTAAATTTTGTGTGAAAAAATTCTTACTCGGAAATTCGCGATTTTATAGCGTTTCTAGTAAATAATATACTAACAGATCAGAGTCGTGAAAGAGTTAATCCGTGTCCTATTAAGACGTGAGAATGTTCATTTTTTTTTATTCACTTTCTTAAATGAAAGGTTTAATTAATGATCTATTTTTTAAAAATTTCAATAATGTTTGGTATACGAGGGGGGGGGGATCGTAAAGTTTTAATTATAATTAAGAAATTGTCAAGCTATCTGGATAGAATGTATTTTGCATATTAACTGATTCGTATGTATATAATGTTGTAAATCACAATTGTTAATGTTTGGTTTCAGGAAGCCATAGGTTGAAGTAATCGAAATAGAAAGTTAATTTTTGCTGTTACTCGTAAGACTTCGCTTCACTATCCAGTTATATATTTCTCCTAGCTTTTCTTGACCTTTCGAAGGCCGTCATTGTAGATTTTGGTAGATTAAACTCTACCTTTTGTTCACAAACTGTGGCTTCTTGAAACCAAACGAATCAATAGGAATAGGTGTCATTTGCAGCATTAATGTGCAGAATAAATTTTATCCTGATGTTTCGGTTATTCTTAGTAATAATTAAAAATTTGCGATACCCTTTCGTAAAATTAACTTAAGATTCAAAGGATTCCGTTATAAAAATTTACATCGCAATATCCGAGTTCATCGTATAAATAATCAATGTTTCCACATCTAATTGTTATCTAATAACCCGAGGTTTTGGAGAAAAAGTGCATTAAATCGCGCTGACACTTTGCTAGCTTTTTGGAATGTCGAAAAACATGAAATAAATTGCGTTGATTCAATACGAATGTTAATAATTTGTTGAGGTTATTGTTTTATAACACTGCATAGTTCTGTTCAAAGACGTTATTATGCTCAATCCGTGTCTAACAGTGGATCTTGCGCAATAGAAGCTGTTTATACTTGTACCAACTCTTATGGAAAACAATAGCTAATCATTTTAAGGGTTTTTATTTGATAATGATTTACTTATTAATTTTTTTTTTTTTCCTCAACCCATAGAACAATTCTAAAGTTTCTTTAAAGCATGTATAATTTCCCCCCTAAAATATTTTTTCTTAATTCGTTGTTATTTCATTAGAAATTTAATGTTAATTACCTTAAAATATTAATTAAGTTTAACATGTTAAATAACACTATAAGGCTAGTAATTTTTAAGAATTGCTGAACGATTTTTGAAAAAAAATATTTTGCTATTTTCAAACAAATTTTAATTTTGGAGACATTCACGTTTTTTCGTGACTAGAAGTGATTAAGAATTGGAAAAGTTGTATTCTCTTAAAAAAATTCAAAAATATGTTTAAGTTTCGAATTTTTCTGTTCTTTCTTTATTTTCTTAGCTGACGTGATACGCAATTTACGTTGTAAAATTTGATAATAAAAAGGCAAGCATCATCATATTAGAATACCTTTTGATTGAAAATAGTATTGTCAATTATTGCAATGAGAAATTCTTTCTTTTTCACGGTGCTTTATAAAAACTGTCATTTTGTTTGAATAAATGTCGTTGAATGTACTCGGTATTGTTTTAAAGGAGAAATGTATTTGGAAATTTATCTAATGCTGTTCAAACTTTATGTCTGATTTATTATTTTCAACACGTTTAAATTTATTCTTTGTTAGTATTGTTAGGGAGAAAAATAGTGACTAATGCCTAAAAAACAGTTGATAATTATTGTTCTAAACCCGTTCTTTTTTTTTTTTTTTTAATGAAGAAAAAACGTGATAAAAGAATGAATATAGCAGTATTTCGTGAATACTCACTAAATGTTGTTTTCCTGCATATGCATGCATGTTGGCAAGTAAACTAGATAGCCAATTCGCCTTCGTTTAAAGATATGCTTGTCTGTAGGACATAAACAAACTTACCGTGTGAATGAAACTCGTTTCCGACATGGAAAATGAAAAAAAAATATTTATTTGCTTAAAAATTGATGTTTTCATCGCCTCGTCCGTTTGAAATCATATGAATCAAAGTGTTTTTATATCCTCTGAATTAACTCATCTCATTGTGGTAATCGTTTATGTATAAAACAAAAGTGATGAAAAAATATTTGCTCAATCCTTAGAACAGAAAAATTGTTCTTAAACAATTTTTGTTTGAAGAACAAAAGAACTTTAATTTTAACTTTTTTATTATATATCTGAACAAAAGAAAAGGCGATTGTATTTCTTCGTGCGGATTGATTGCTTACGATAGGTGCAAACAATTTTGAAGTGTAAAATATAAAGATTTCAAGGTATAAATCGAATTTTTTTAATGAGTAGATTGAATAATCTCATTGTGAATAGTAATTTGCCTGTATAATATTTAAATGCATATTCTTCCATAATTCAATTCGAAAGAAGCTCATATCAAGTGCAGAGCGTTGAGAATCGTATTTTTGTAATTCTAAAGAAATATATATTCATAGCACGTCTGATAAATATATGGATTGGTTTTTTCAAAGATAAGTAAAAGTGCCAGAGCAATAAAAATAGTACTGCAAAATTTGGCTCGCATTCAACTATTTGTCTTTGTAAGTAAAAAAGAACAAATCAATTCTAGTTATGTAAAACCTTGGTTATAAAGAGTTTTAAAATACAAATTTACTGTAGTGGTATGTGGACGTAAAGAATTTAAAATACGAATTAATTATAGAAATATGTTTGTGTTGAAGAATTTTTAAAATATAAATTTATTACGTATATATAATTGTGAAGAATTGAAAAATACGAGTGAATTTTGAAAAAAAAAAAGTAAAATCATAAAATAATTTTTCGTTGTCGACTGGGTGTATATATACGAGAATAATCACTAGTGGTATTCTTTGTTTTCGCATGCTAACCCCATGGAGATATTTCAAATAAACTACTTTGATGATGAAGTTTCATTCGTGTTTCCACTTTGACAAATATGGCTGGCTCAAAAAAGTCTACTACATTCTGTTTACCAGAAGGAGACATGTTGAAATGGTTGGCATTATACGAAAAAGACTGCTTAAAACATTTCAAACCGCGAGACGTTTTCATCTATCAGGTAGTTGTGAAAATTGTCGCCGATGCCAAAAAGAACGCAGTATTTGACAACTGATTGTGGGAAATTCTTGAAAGTGTTGGATCCTAACGGATCAAAATATTTTGCTCCTGATCGAAAATAACTTGTTCATAACGTATATCGACGGTATGTGTATTTTTCATTTTTTATCGAAGACGATAAAATTGCCTGGTTCGAGTAAAAAAAAAAACTCTTTCTTATTTGTTCTAATTATGAGTTTTATTCTTCATTTCTTAAATACGTAGGGGTACATTTCAACGAAATTCGTAAATGGAGTTCACTGAGTTAAAGACCTAAATTCCGATACTAAATTCATAAATTAAATAACTTTAAACTCATTTTTAATCGAGCGCACAAAAGCTTAGCAACTAATTGTAATTTTAAACTCGGGTTGATGAACGATATAATAACAAAAATAAACGAAACAAACTGTAGAAATTATTCTGTACATAGAACAGATTTAGCCGAATTAAAACAAACAATAAAATATTGAAATGGACAATAATATCCTTTGTAGACATCAAAATTAAAGCGAGTAATAAATTATTAAATTGAATATATTTTAAGTTAAATGTAATTTTATAACTGCCGTAAAATCAAGATAAATATTTTCATATTAATCTATTTTAATACTACTACTTCAAAGAGGTGACCACAATTCAAATGGAAACTATTGTGAATCGATTTGAAGAAATCTAATTAAATTAAATAAGATACACTCATTTAACACTTTATTTTGAAAGTGGTCAGGTACGACTCTTTTGGTTGTACGAATGCAATAGACTTTTGCGGCTCATTATATACATAATACTCGTTTTATGTATATAATGAGCCACCATGGAATGGTTAAAACTTTGTTTGCATTTGTTAAGTAAGAATAAACAGCAATTAATAAAATGTGTGCTGTCTCAAAATCATATGGAGGACTTTCCCTGTGACGTAATTGCTTTTGAATACAGGGTGTTTCGAAACTCATGGGCAAAAATTGAAGGTGTGATAGAAAACATCTGAACAAGCAATTTTCACCCTGCAATGCATAGGCGGAGAGAAAGCGGTGAACCGCTGCTAGACGGCGCTGTAAAGGAAAGCATAAAGCGCGAGTTTTCTTATGCATCGTCATTTCTACCGTGGTTTTCTGGAGGCATGCGCCATCAGGAAAAGGCGAACAAGCATTTTTTTTGTATAGTCTTGCAATGCTCTGGAAGCTGAAAGATTGTTAACCAGCGTTTCCCGAGAGCGGTTCACCTATGCTTGGTATGATGGAAATTTCTTTTTTAGATGTTTTCTCTCACCCCTTAAATTTTCGTCCACAAGTTTCGAAACACCCTGTATGAAAGATGAATCAGATTTTCGATCTGAAATTTATTGCGATGTACCTCGCTTTGTTGAGCTTTCGCAAGCTGGGGAACCCGAAATTTGACGTTGAAAGTGTAGCAATGTAGCTCATTTTGTATATAACACATGGATCAATACGTCCCGAGACTAACATTGAAAACAACATTTTTTTTGCAAAATTTTTTTTTATTCATCAACATAACACCTTTTGTTAATCACCTTTTAGGGTGATACAATCGTTCCAACGCTTTTCCAAATCTTTTTTTTTTTCCCCAAAAAAAACCTTTACCTATAACCTTTTTCATGCTCAATTTTTCATGAAGGATAGTAAATACACTTCCATATGATATCTGTGTCATCTCAGCAATCTCACGGAGCTTCACTTTACGATCTTTCATTATAATTTTTATCACTTCACTCACATTTTCCGGTGTAACGGCTTCCACAGGTCTACCCGAGCGTTCCGCGTCATTTGTGTCGGTACGACCACGTTTAAACTCGGCAAACCACCGACAAATCGTTGCTTTTGATGGACAAGAGTCCGGGTAACATTTTTCAATCCATTGTTTCGCTTGCACGGTGTTTTTACCCATTAAAAAACAATGTTTTATCAGAACACGAAACTCGGTTTTTTCCATTTTTTAAACAAACTACAAAACGACTTTACTCCAACCTCGATAACTCAGCTGTTTCTGGTCCGATCGACTTAAAATTTTGACACGTTTCAAGCAAAGGTTCGTACTCTAGAAAGACCTGGTTACTGGTTTACTACGAGCGCCATCTCTGGGTTAGTCTCGGGAGTTATTGATTTATGTGTTATAATATCTCGTCGCAACGTAAAACATCTACCATAAGGAAGCATACATTTCGACGACACTAGTGGGCATCTTTTACGAGCTGCTTCCAGTAAAAAAAGAAATGTTTGTCCTTCCAATTATCTCATTGATATACAGTTCACTGTCGTTTATCGTAGTATGCGGCGAACACCAATCCTTAAAGGACACCATACAGAAGCGCGACTCCATCACATGCATTGGAAAGGTGAATGGTTAACTGTCCTCTTTAAGCGATGAAAACAATATTCGATGTCAGTGCCTGTTATTGCAACGACTTCCTACGCGGATCTCGCTCTTTTTCTTCCAAAGGAACAAGGGCATGGTGTGGGGTGCTCTCTGATTAGCGGTACGACTAATATATTTTTTCTACGAATTCTCAATGTTTAGAAGATTAGCAGGATGTTCTTCAGACCTGTTTGCTTTCATCAGGAAAAAAGGTCTGGAAATTGATATATGGGCAACGCTTCGATTCACTCCTATACAAATTAATTGTCCATCTATTAGCCCGGATCTTAAATCGATGAGAACTCTTTGTGAGTCATGAGCACGAGATACGAATGTTCATGGACGCCAGTTTTCGACCCTGTCAAACCAGAATTGATTCTCTTTTTTTTAAAAAAAACTGATTTATTGCAAATATTGGTTTAAACCTTGCCAGATCGGTATTGAATTTAATTGGGAACGACAGTTTCAAAATTTGAACTATAACGAATGAAATTCTATTCCTCCATACATTTTTTGAGACAGCATATATTTTTTATTTTAAGTTCTCTGTCAAAAAATGTAAATTGTATGTGATGTATCAGTTTTGTAATAAATTGCACTCCGTTATTATTTTTTCACCTTCTGTTTATGAACTCCGCTAATATTTCGAAAGAAACTATGCATGAATGAGACGCGCCGTACGTGCCCTCCCATTGGACGGGCGAGTGAAAAAGATGTCGTTTATCTGGGATTTGCAGCTACCGCTCTTTAATTGGCTTTCCCCCCTCCCGGTTTCACTGCGGCAGGGGAAGATGTCGCCTAAGTGGCTGAATAAGCTCCTTTATTAGAGCGTCCTTTGCTGTGATTCCGCTGCTGCGGAGCGGGGGCTAATCTAAATCGTATGGAAGATGACCCCGAGGAAGGGATTGAAAAAGAAAAGTACTGAAAACGAAGCCATTTGTTAATTACCCCAGTGATGAGTATTAAAAATTAACCGCTCACTCCCAGATATTTTTGGTCGCATTGATTTATATATTGCTGTTATTTTACCGATATTTTATTTGCAGATTTTTTTTTCGTCACATTGCTTTGCATTAAAAATACTTTCATCGGGTTTCCCCCCTCCCTTGTTGAATTGTCGTGTGTTAAAACTAGTTATTTGCAGATTTATTCATGTCCCCTCTCCCCCAACTTGTGACCTAGAAATTTAATTTTTAAGTGGTTAAAGTTAAAACCGTTTGATTTGAAACCGATATTCAGGAAGGTACATATACGTACATCTTGATTGCTATAATAAATATTTAGACGAGTGGATTTTTTTTTTCTCCATTATTACTTTTATTATATTCAAACTGAACAACTACTTATTCCTATACAATTGTCGAATGAATTAATTCCTAGTAAGTTTCAAAATCTGAACAGTTTCTATAACATTGTTTTTTTTTTTTTTTTTTTTTTTTTGTTCAAAATGTAACTAACCAACTTCCAAATGAAAATTTTATATAAGAAATTTGTTAAATTTTGCATGAGAAATCTCCTATTAAAAATTTGCTTCGATCGCTATTTTTTTAAATCTTTCATATTTTAAAATACAACCGAATGTAAGCCGTTGTTTCTTATTAATTTACTTTTATTTTTACGTAATCGTGTGATAACACGCTTCTATTGCAAGTGCGGTATACGCTTTTATTTAAAAAAAAATTGTGAATAATTTTGAAATTTGTTGCATATTTCTCTACACCTAAAATGGTCGATTTTTTTTTTAGAACGGATTCAGTTATTCCTTGTGTTCTTTCATTTTATTTCAGACTAGCGAATATGTCCGTTCTTTCCTTGGTGAATTGAAAAATATAACAGTCCAGCTAGAAGCATAACATTTCTTTTCAATTAGGGGGAGGCATAATAACTTTTAAAGTGATATTTCCATTCATATCAAGTGAACCGTAAATTTAATTCCAAGAAAAGATTGATGTAGTGAATAAAATAGCAAAGTCGAACATATAAAATTAAACCCATTGAGAGCAAAGCCTTGTGATTCATTAAATAAAGAAATTTTTGAAGCTCTCATAAATAAAAGGAAATAATAAAATTCAATCCTCATCTTTGGAGTCCATGTTAAAGATGCGTTCCTTTTTAATGGAATCGAATACTTAAATATTACAGTTTCAAAACATATAAATTCTCATTTTTTATTATTTTTCAAAAAAACTGAAATGAAAAATGAATTAGTGCCAAGGGGGGAAAAAAAAGCATAAACAGTTAAAAGGAATTTTAAATTATAAACAGTTATAGCAATTAATCTCTGAAAACCTTAAAATCATTACTTATAAATTGGAAGGAAAAAATAGTTTTAAAAATTGATAATTATTATTTAGTTCCGTTAGAAGCAAATATCTATCAATTATATATGCATAAGTATGCAGTTAATGAAAAGGTTAGATATCAATACAATGCCTAAAAAAATAAAATTAAAAAATACTGAACTGGAAAATGAACACATTACAATTGGGACGTTTGTGCATTGTTTTAAAGGAACAACGATCATTCTAAGAAAAAAGCTCTTAAAAATTAAATTTTATTTTTTTATCACTACAGATTCATAAAATAAAATAAAAGTATGTGGGGGAGAGAGAAAGAGAAATGTATTTATGTCGGCTCTTAGCAGGTACTCGTGACGTCATCCGAACGAATTAATTACCTGAATTTTATAAAAGGGACTTTCGGATGAAAAGTTTTTAAAAAGCATAATTTTTAAATACAAAGAGCTTGAACTATTTTGAATGGTCGTGGTTTTCGCCGAGTCGTTGGTTCGAGCCTTCATGCCACGAAATACCTGTCGTTTGCCGGGGCTGATGTACGCCAAATCTGTCGAGGCTCAAAGTCTTCTCGTTTGTGTGGTGTGGAAATATGGATAGGGAGGTGCCAGCGCAGGTGTCGTCCTCGTCACTTGACGGAGGCTCTAAATGACGAGGTCCGTCGCCAACAGCCCTCGTGTTGCTTCTAGTGCGACTTAAATGACACCATTCGAAGCTGAACTGTTTTGAAAATTATGATATTGGAATATTATTTAATTATAATACGTAATTTCGACACATGAACAGATTTCATTTTTCAATAGTTGTGAAACAGAATTCTCTTTCTAAATATTTGATCGATTCCATAAAGAACATGATCTTAATCATTGTCATATCACCAGTCTCTGCAGTTTTCGTGGCGCTTAATAGGATTCCGAAAAGCGACTCATTTTATGTTTATCCATAATTTCTTAGCCCTCCGTTTTTCATCCGCGATAACAGTTCTCGAACACTCTGAGAATGTGTGACATCATTAGACCTCGTATTGCTCCGGATTTATGTGAATTCAAACCAACCAACACGTTTCTCCACCAATTTTCTTACAGCCGAGCCAACAGTGTTGCAATATTAGGAAATACCATCTTACCGCTAGGTATTGATGTGCGATTAATCTTTCTGGAACAGGTCTCAAAAGGGTCCTCTCCTCGGACGAGTTTCCCATGTTCCTGTGACGAGTAATAAATCCGTGGTAGAAAAGCGAGTAGGTCCCCTCTCCAAAAAATATGTCGCTACTGCGTGAATTCCCGCAAAGCTGAAGTACCCTGAAACTTTGGATGGTCGTTTCTGTTTCCCCCTTCTGATTAATGATCGAATGTGTATGTTTTTCATTCTTGTAAAATATCGCTCTATAAGAAGATTATGTGAAAATGACGGATTGAGTATTATACTGGTTTATTTATTTAATTAAAATAATATGATTTTTTTCATATATATTTGGCTTAATAATTACATGTTCATTAAATAAAGTGCAGGAAATACCATCTTTATTTAAGGCTCCCATCAACCGGCCATTTTGATTTCGTGAACGTAATGTCTATCGTATGGAGCTGCTACACAAATCGTTACTATTTTATCTCTTTGAATGCAAAAAAGTGCATCCGAAAGAGCAAAAAATATTGAGGTTTCTGAGGAACTAAATTTCTCTTCCGAATTTTGAAATATTTTTGAGGCTCTTTTAATGATTCGTTTGTGGGTTTTTCGGTGTTTGAAAAATATTCTAAAATATTTTCAAAAATCGGAGGGAGGGGGAGAAGGTAATTCAGCGGAAATATACATTATTTTTTGTTCCTTCGGATGCACTTTCACCGTTCAAATAGATAAAATAGTAAAGATTTGAGGCCGTTTGGTAGAAACTCCGTAGGATTAACACTGCGTTCGCGATATCTAAATGGTCGCTAGACAAGGAGCGTTAAGCTGTGGTGCAGTGTATGATGAAGAGCCGGTTGGTTTACTACATATTTTGTATTAAAATGCATCGATTCAAAACATAATTAAGGATTTCTGAAGTAAGCGCCATTTTAAAGAAAGAGATGACTTGTGAAAGCGGTGTCAAACCAAACAAAAATGATAAATTAGACCCGATCCAGGGTTAAAGAAATACATTGATCATTTTGACATTCTCGTGCCATGTTTATCATTTTATTTCGTTTCACTTTCGTATTGTTGTTCAGAGTAAATATTTGTGTAAAGCGATCTAACAGGGAAACAAATCCTCCTGTACGTTCTCGGAAATGTAATGTCGCAGAACACTGCCTATTGTTTTTGTCTCAAACTTTCCTTTTTTGAACCCGTTTCTCTCTCCCTTTCTCCAAACAACTCTTGAGCGTTTCCGATGAGAAAATGGATGCGCAATTAATGACCCGTTTCTACCTCACATACAGTTCAGGTTTCTTTGTGGTCCGATGTTTATTTCTCCGCGTCATTACTGTGAAGAAAGGGGGGGGGGGACTTTTTTTTTTTTTTTTTTTCTCTCGTTTGAATCGTGTGGTCTATTCCCCGTATATTTTCTCACGTGTATGTGCGGAAATTTTTTTTTGGATTTTTCCCGAGTGGAATAAATCTCAGTTATTCTTTCACCGGTAGAGATTTTGTATTAAGAGGCTCTAAAGTGTGTTGAGATTTTTTCCACACAATCAAATCGAAGGCTGTCCCCTGAACTAAAAACCTTCCAAGAAATCACGTTCGAGATGAGGTGCAGTCTGCTTTGTGAAGTCCCATACGATTCAAAAGATATTCGGGAAAGGCCTTTGTAAAATTACAATTAGTGCAGGTGGAAAGGCTTTCCGTCCCTTGTCTAAAGTTAAGACTCGGTAGTGTGTCCATTCTCAAGTCTACAAATAGCAGTTTGGACCCGTCTATCTCCCTTGATAGTGAGGGCACCACCAGGATTTTGTCTGTTATACCATGAGGGGGTCGGAGGGGTCCTTCTTAATTAGGGTTCTGAAGTTGTGCCGTTGGGCTATTCGCGGTTTTCTTTTCACTAACCACGGGGGCTTCAAATTAATTTTAATTGCATAAAATTATAATTTCTTCCCAGCCAAAATGAAACGTAAAGTGATTTTAAAAAAAATTGTATTTCCTCTTGAGACCCAAGACCATATTCTTTGAGCAATATCCCCCTAATTTGAGATGAATCACCTAAAATGTAATACAAAGTAGTGCATACAGCCGTTTTTTTATAAATTTTTTTTAAAAAAATGCAATTTTGGGGCAAACAATTGTAATGGATATTGGGTCTTGGGCAAAAACATGTGTTCTTGATTAAATATTCAACATAATTTCCTTATTCACTCATTTAAAATTGTATATTAGCTAATTTTAATCCAAAAAATGTGTAAAAGTACAATAAACTAAATCCAAACTGCTGACATACATTCGATTGTTGTTTTCTTCTTGTCCGCCATTTTTAAATGTTTGTGGTACAAAGTTCCTGAAATTTCAAGTTTTTCTAAATAGATAGCAGTAGTGGACTGTCCAGTATAATGGAGTGCCTGATCTTCTATAAAACTAAAAATTCTTTCTCTACATGTAAAATAAAAATTGGACATTGGGTCTCAAGAGGATATTTTTATGATATGCAAGTAATGGAAAAAGAGAAGAAGAGATAGAGGATTGGCAGCCCGAGTATTGTTCCTGAGCTTAAAGTTATTCTGTTGGTTTTGTGGATGGGCGGGAATCTACGTGGTTACTGTCAGAGATAGTAGTGAAATCAACAACAAGAGGATTTGTAAGAGATTTCTTATTTAAATCATAAATCCGTACTGTGAGTTAGGGTGGAATTCCAGAGAGAGCAACCTTGGATATTCTGTATTGTTAATAGTTTCCTTTGTTTAGTCTTGTGTGTACTCAATGAGTGTTTTGTTGCTCTTGTTTAATGTAGTAATTTGAGATACGGAATAAGAACCAGATAATGATGGACAAACGTCACAAAGTATAGTTTTAGTTAAATGTTTAAATGTAGCTGTAAATTTTAAATATTTCTTTTCGATTGTAGAGTGGAATTTGCTGTGAATGCTGCTCTTAAAAAGGTTTGTTGCGATGTATTTTTAATTGAATTTTCCTTCGAAAAAATGTCATTATTTTGAAGCGACAGGATCGCTGTCAACTTATAAACATGAACACGCTGCTTAAAATGTCTAATCGGTAAGCTTTATTGATTCAATGTCACTTTTTCTCAAAGGCTTAAAGGTTCTCTTACTGGTTGTTGTTTTTTTAATAATTCATTTTATCCTTCGTTTTGTTGAAAAGAAGTGTACATCGAGCTTTCTGCAAGATAGAGGTATGTTTATCTTAATGATTAATATCGTTTATAATTTATTTTTATTATCTTAGAAATTCTAGAGTAATTATAATGTTTGGTGAAAATCTTATGATCTCCGCAGGAATAATTCGATTAGCACATTATTTAATTTGGGTACGATGGAAATATAAAATGCAAACGATATTAATTTTATTCTGTTTTTCGTGTGTTTTATTTATTTCTATAAAAGGCTGACTATATTTGTTAATGAATGACATGATTTTTAGTTTTGATTTTTCTCTAGCGTTAAGTGACAACGAAAAGTTTGTTTTGTGAAATATTTTTTATAAGGATTTGAGTTATTCTGAAGAGTAAACTGATGTTGATCTATGTAGAAGTATTTGTGTGTGATTTTCGTAACCATCTATGTGACGTCGCACGTCGAAGTAAAATTGGAAAAGAACTTAACGTGTACTCGAAGTAAAAAAATGTTTGATGTTTGAATCCCATTATTAAACGAAAGCAAATTGTTATGTACACTACAAAATGTGTTTTTATTTGCCAAACAGAGATGTCTGTAATACATCTTCTCCACAGCTGTATCAAACATGACGAATTTTACAGTCGTGTTACGGTATTATGGTAAACAAATTCTCTTGTATTACAGGCACATAAAAATACATCGTTATTCCAACGGGGAATCAATTTTCTCCTCTTATTTTGTGTCAGAGATCTCCGTTTTTATCACCTGTAGATCATGTGATCATTGTATCTACTCTTATGTTAAAAATCACCTAGTACTTCTACTTCTAATTCCACCTGCTTATTAAAGCCATAGAGGATTAAGGGGTACTTTAAGAGAAAATAATACATATATATTCGACACATCCATGCTGATACTATCAAATCGTCGAGGATTAAACCCAAAAGGATCGGTGAAGAGTTCTCATGAATAATGGACGAGATCGTCTCAATCTTGTTGGCACAGCGGTATTGCTTTCGTGATAAACACCTCGCCTCGGAACGTGGATAATATTCGTCCTTTGTTCTCGGAGAATGTAGCGATGAGCAGATTGATAAAGACAGTGACCAAACCTCTCGTCGTCTCTCTAATGTTTCCTTCCGAACCTCAGTACACACAAATTTCCTTTCGAAGGTTCAAAGCCATTGGGGTTGGTAGAACAGTGGGATATTGAACAACTTGCGATTCAATCTGTCGCGCAGTTATGGCAAATGAATGAGCAACAACTGATCACATGTCACATATTGTGTTATTAAAATGAAACAAAGCAAAGGCTTCCATCTACCGATCGTTTTGGTTTCGTGAACATAATGTTAATCCTATGGAATATCTACTTTCGTCCTCAAATCCAGACTATTTTATTTGTTTGAAGGCACATCCGAAAGAGGCAAAAATAATGAAGGTTTTTTTACAAAATTACTCTTTTCCTCCGATTTGTAATGGATATTTTTGCGCCAATTTCAATTATTCGCTTATGAATTTTCAGGTCTTTTAAAAGATACTTTAAAATATTTTTGAAAACCTGGGAGAAAAAGTAATTCCGAAAAGACCTTCATTATTTTTTGCTCTTTCGGATGCAATTTTTTTTCTTCTTTCTGTATTCAAATAGATAAAATAGTATAGATTTGAGAGAATGGTAGTAGAAATTCCATAGAATTTACATTACGCTCACGAATTCAGAATGGGCGGTAAATGGAAGTCTTAGTAAATAAAACAGTAACAGCGTTAAGGTGATGAAAGAGAAGTTGTTTTTTTTTTCCCCATAAATTTTCTTTAATTACCCTTAGCTGAAGATTCAAGATTCGCCAACTGCTGTAGTAACATATCAAAACCGATTCTTTTAGTGACTTGATGATGTCTCTCGTTTATTGTTTCGAAACGAGATATCAGTTCAGTTTTTAAAAATTAATATCTGAATATGATATCGAAATAATTTTATCTTGTAACTGTGGCACTAGTCTCAAATTTAGAAGCTTTGAGTAAAAATTGTGAAATGTTCCTCGTAAAATGGCTGTTAGTGGTGGCACCATCAATCCATCAAATACTACCAATGTTAAAGAATTGATGATTCGCCCTCAATTCAGGTAAACGTTATTTTCAGAGAAGACCTGCATAATCACGGGAATTTATTAGCTATATAACTCTGTAATAATTATTCTTTACGATACTACAGGCTACTTCAATCTACGACTTCATGAAACCAAACAAATCAAAATGAATGGCTGCAGTTTACAACATTATGTACATAAGAATCAATTAACACGCAGAATAAATTTTTTCTCTCGTTATTTTTTAGTAATTATTAAAGCATTATAATTATCCCTCGTAAAAATTAATTAAAACTTTGTATATATTTAATTTATTTAGCTTTTACCATCTGTAAGTGAACAAAGGAAAATTACGTAAATGATTTCCCCACCTCCCTTCTGATATTTAGAATTTCTTCTGTTTTTTTATTTTATTTTTGTTACTCCTAATGTTTTTAGAGAAGCAAAAAAAAAAACTTGAGCGTACATTTTTAATCAATACTTTAATTTTTCTAGGGTGACCATTTATTTTTCTTCCGAACGAGAAGTCTACTAATTTTTAGATAATAGTATTATATGTGTTCGAGAAAACTCATCTTGTGTGTGCTTTATAGTTTTTATTCGAATCTTTTTGACAAAAACATTATTTATTTAGTTCTATAGATGATTAAAATATCATTAAACTCACAAAATCTAGGCTCTACTAATAATATCAAAATATATTATATTACAAAAACAAGGAGTCTTCGATATGGTATTCCAAGATTATTCGCATCCCCTGGTACCCTTAATACCATTGGATTCGATTCATTTCAATAAACGTCATTTTTTAGTGTTTCATTATTTTGCTGATCAATCACTTTTTATGGAAGATCTGTGAGAAACTCTTGCATTATACAGCTCGAAATGGATTTCGAAATATAAAAATGTATTTAGCATCTTCACAAGAATCAAAAAATGATGTTGTAACTTGTTTTCGTCCTAGTAGTTATACCGCGCAGCTCGATTTATTATTAATTATTTAATGTAAAATAACATTTTGACCGTGGTTTGCCGACCCCCCTGTGTTACAGGATCTGCCTCCTTGGCGATCTGTTGAAAAAGACCCTTTCTGTTGTGATGTTTGCTTTTCCTTTTGTCGTGTACTGTAGCAGAGAAACGGGTTTTACAAAGTATGTTTGTTATGGATATTGTGGAATAATTTCGTTATTAAATCCGGAATTGTTAGATATTTTCCCCTCTCGATTGTTTAATCACGTATCATAAAAGCTAGAAACGAATATAAACATACTAATTTATGGAAAAAATAAATACGAGTACTATTACGCAGCTCATTGTTACTTGGGATTTTAACTATTGATTTTATTTCTCAGTTTCCATGTTTGGAATAAATGTATACATAATGTTTAATACACATCGAAATACTAAATTTCGTTTAATGCCGATTTATTAAAAAAAAAAAAAAATGCATGGCTAATTGATAGTTTATTCTTTAGAAAAACGCGAATAAATTTATATTTTTATTCAAATAGTTTTTTTTTTTAAAAAAAAAACGTTCGTTGAATTCTTGTGTGAATAGCATTTACATCGTTGTATCCCATCGCATAACTTTAGATGTGAGAAAAATTATTTTCATTCGTGTAACACAACTAATATGAAGAATGAAAAGTCGTTGATTTGATTCCGGACAATATTTAAAATAATATCCTCAAATCTTTCAAGTAATAATTTGCCGCAACACGTATAATATTCGCAGACCACATCTCAAACTATTAGCTATTATTTCCAAGGGATAACATTAGTCTTATTTTCTATATCCGTATCGAAAAATTAATTAAACAACGAATCTGGAATCGAATTAAGGATCTTATAGAGGACTTTTTGTGAGAAGACTGATGAAAAGTGTCTATTGTTCTAGTTATTAATTCTCTTTAAACTAAAAACTATAAATGTATCTATATGTTAAGAATTCTCTTCAAAACTTAACATCTCCTCGTTCCATACCGCCCCCAGAAAACAATTTACCAACCTGTTCAAATTCTCATCTACATATTGCAAAGTCAGTCACGGATGATTTGCATAAATTCTAACCCACTATCGTGTTGAACCGTGGTTATTGTAACAAAAATACCAAATTATTCCACACCATGGACCTGGACGTCAACTATGTCCTTTAACATAATGTCACATAAGTATAAATATGAATATTGATTTTTCACCCCTTTGGAGAAAGCCTTCGGCATCTTAATGTGGCATTCTCGGCATAACCCCTCCCCTATGGGGCGGCGAACCAATGGCCCTATACCGGCGGAGCTTCCAATGCAGGGGTGCCCAGGGCGGATGCGCTGTGCACGCCCTGCCAGAGGGGCGCAGATATCCCGAGAAGTGCGTTCGTGCGGCCATATTGCTTCGCATCCGAACATGACCATCCAGTGCAAGTATGGTGGCTTGTTTTCCCGTAACAGCTTCCTGCTCTGGCGATTTTTTCTGGAGGTTTCCGCCATAGGAATCTCTTAGGTCAGTTTCTCTAATTCAATTAATGCGAAAATTCAATTTCCTGCTGGAAACGGATCGTGAAATGTGAGATTTACTTTTAAAAACAGATGCGTTGAAATGAAGCATGTTCGCTTTAGTTTGTGTATTGGTGCTGCGGATGTAAACTGTTTGGAAGAAAACTTTTGCCGTTTTTATTATTGGAATAATTGTTTTTTCCCGCCTTTTTTCGTTGGAACGTTCATTCTCTAGGTGGTCCTTTTTTTCCCACTGTGCCATATTTGGCATCTACACTGATATCGCGCCGGGGGCCAAAAAAAAAAGTTATGTTATGGTGGTAGGTACGTTTTTATAAATCTTGTTGATGTGTTTTTGAAAAGTGATTCTGGTCTTCCTCTTTAATATTAATTAATTGCCTGTCCTGATAATACTGGTTGCTTAAATTTGTATATTGCATCGATATTATCGTTTGTGAAATTGGTTGCTATTCGTGAAATATTTTTCGATTTGCTTGTTAACTACGTCTTCCATTGCTGTTAGTTCCAAAAATTGCGGAAAGAAAGTGATTTTTTTTTCAGAGGTATTCGATTTAGTTGTTAAATGTTATAATTTTTTGACATGATTTGTAGAAGAATTATTGTGTTATCTCAATCGTGTTTTTGTTGAACATACTTTTTGTTTTTATGAAAATAGATCCATTTTATGCGGGTTCCACAATTGTAAAAGTGAACAAAATCATATTTTCCTGAAAGATCTCTTCAATGTTAATTATTGAAGCTAACATTTTTTAAAAATTCCATCGTTTTAGCTGAAACATTTCCAGAAGCATTCTTAGAATATTTTTGTCACATTTAATAGGGGCTTTTGAAAAATAGCAAGCCTTTCTGTAAAGTTGATTGAACTTTGCAATATCGTGAGATTGATTTATAATTGCTCAAGCTTCACTGTTTGATGAAAGACGCTTTTTTTTTGTTGTTGTTTTTATTAGAATAGCTTGATATTATCTCAAGGATTAGATGGTCGTTATTGATTGTAGTCGAATTTCATCTCCAAGAATTTGACTGCTTTTTTTCTTATTTAACTCTATGTGAATGCCTTTCTGGTGCAAAAGAGAAAAATTTCCGAACTATGAACTGCAGAATGAAACATTTTTAGTGCTTTGAACGTGAATCTTCTCACGTAACTGTAACTTTGTGATGAACTCCTAGAAACAAACATTTCCAATCGACGAAGTCTTCCAATTCGTAGCCTTATGATAGGAGAATAGTTCGCTTAAAGCCAACTTTCTTCTCCGAGCTCAATGTCATCAAGTCTTCCATTTTAAAGAGAAACAAAATCACCACAACTACTTCACTAGCTCAAGAAGTCGAGCCGTTTACTTGAACAAAGAATTTTTGCAAAAAGATATCCTAATATTTAGATGTACTGTGCTGCTTGTTGAATTTTACTGTTCTCCGATTTTAGTGTTAGTATAACGTACGTCTTCCATGAACATTGCGATATAGTGCCACACAGGTATACATTTTTAGACTTTTGGGGGTGAAAAGAAGGGCGAAATCGCTTTTGAGCTCCCATTAGGTTTTAGTGAAATCTACGATGTGAATGTTGTTAAGAGTTTAAAAAAGCCATGAGAAGTTCGAAGAGACAGTTTCCAAGTCCCGAACTGCACGTCATCGAATCCACTTCGATGATTCAAGGAACATCTACCTCCACATCCAGAATCTCCAGAAACAGAAATGTACCCCCCGTTGATGACAAAATTCTTTTCGAAAGACTGTGGAAAGGGACCTTCCGCGCTATAGTGGAAGCGAGCCTTCAGGCCAGGGACAAAGAGAGCAATTCAATGGCCTGTCGCAAGAACACACTGAGAAGTGTTATCAGGTTTGTAGAGTCATTTTTTTTTTCTTTTGTCACTGTGCTCTCTAAATCGAGATAACCTTACCAAAATTCGTAACTGAAAATAATGAGATTCGTGCTCTAGATGTGAAATTTTTTAATGAGTTTTTTTTTTTTTTCTTTGAAGGATTAAGAAACAATTTATTGTACTTTTCTTGCTCTCATTGTGTCCTGATGAAGACATACAATTCGTACGACTGTTAAACTCAATAAATAGAGCATGTTTTCCCCTTTCTTCGAGTTTTCATATATATATATATGTAATAAAATATCGCTATGGGGGGGGGGGGATCAGATGCTAGGAATTGTGGAATATGATGCCTAAAACTCCTTGTTCTTGTGATCTATATATTTTCATATTATTAGTAAAGCTTAGATATGTGTGTGCTTAATGATGATATTTTAATCATTCTATAGAACTAAAAAATTAGCTATTTTTCTCTCAAAAAGAATTTTTTTCCCCTCCCTCAAATGATTATGGACGTGATTTGTGAGTTATGTTTGCATTTAGATACTATTTCAAAGAAAGCTATAACACAATAGGCTTCCAAATTTTTTATGCTTCGATAAAGGTTACTTATGCATATAGTGAACCAAAAATATTTTTTTTCCTCTAAGTAAAACTTAAGTTTTAAATACTTTGAAATGAAAAGTAATAGATTTTCCAAAGTTATAAAGTTCTATAATTTTTCAAAGGAAATATACAATAATATCATTAAAAAAGTTGATTAACTATTTTTGAACATTGTTTTTTACACGAGGAGTAAAATATTTTGTACTTTTTTGGAATGTTTTTAAAAAGGGAACCTAAATGCAAAGATGCCTCAAAAATCATGTCCGTATTCAAGTCAATGGGAAAGAAAAACCTTTTGAGTAAAAAAATGTTTCATAAAATGATTAAAATATCATTATTAGGTACTAGAAACGCCTAAGCTCTTCGAATAATTTGAAAACATATATGCCACAAAAGAAAAGGAAAAAAAAAAAAATCTTAAATTCGGTATTTATCCATCTTCATATCCTGGTACTCTTAATGATAACACTTTATTTTCCATTTATTAATGATATATCGATTTGCGTGCCAAATCCTAAAAAAAAACTTTAGCTTCAGTATATATAATTTTTGTGTCATAACAGAAACAAATGCTTAGCAATATATTTAAACAAAAAATATTTAACATTTAATGCAGTTTTAAATTTGTAGCACTTGTAATTATGTAATTGGTATTAAAATTTTTCATACTTTAATATGTACTGATCCCTGAAAAGATGTTAAAATACGCACAAAACAATAAATTTTGTTCAAATTATGCAAAACAATGTAACATAATTTTACAATTTTTGCTAGATTATCTTAAGGCCTACCCAAAAATCGCCGTTTTCAAGAAAAGTTTCGAAAGTTTCTTTATTATTTTTTTATTAAAGCCCACATATTTACGATTTTCAAAAAGGGTTTGCATTTGTTTCTAAGGTTGTCAGTTAATGTACTTATATAATTGTTTTAAAAAACATTAAATTATTTTTTTGCATTTTCTGGAAAACTGCGATTAAAGATTTTTTTTTATAACGAAAAACCTCATTTCTTAAAAAGTATTTCATATATTCAAATGAAATTTTACCACAATGTTTTGTAAATATCTAGGTATGTTGTGAACGTCAAACATAGCTTTTAAGTATATTACTACTTATTCTAAAGCTATTTTTTTAAAAAAAAATTATATATGTTTTTGTAAAATCGTGCTGTGTTTATAAGTTTTAATATAACTCAATAAATTTAAGAGATCACTGCATTTTTTTTCTGCTTCACAACACAGATATATTTACATAAAATATATTGTTGAAACAAAAAGAGAAATATATTAATTAGAATTTGTTTTCTGAACTCTAACGTAAATGTCAATTTTTACTAAATTTTAAATAATTGTGGCCAAAATTTGAAAAATAAAAAAATGAATAAAGTTCATTAAAATGACTTTTGAATTATAGTTTTATAGACCATTGTAATTAAAAACGTAAGTGTTTCTCAAAAATTCCTTTAAAAAAAAAAAAGTGCTCCGATGGTAAGTTTATACCTTAACCATTGTTTAAGATATTCTCGCAAAATTGCATTTTGAGAAAATGAATTTTAAACTTTTCCGTACATCAAAGCTCATCAGAAGCATTTACATTTTTAATCATATCTTGTGGGGGAAACTAAAATATTTTCATGATGATTGGTATAAAATATGGAAGAAAATCTGTATTTTTATGTATGTTTTTTCAAAAAAAAATTTTTTTTTTAATTCAAAGATCCTGGGACGCCTTAATGGGAAGACCATTTTATTGACACAATTTTCTGGTGATTTATAAAACTGTGTTCGGCTAATATTAAAAGATGGAACACACACTAGGCATATTTTTTAGTCAGAAAAGGCTTCAACGTTATTAATACATTATGATTTAATTATCCTGCTTAGAGCTGCATATTGTATTAAACTTTTCTGTTTAAATTAATCCATTTGTTTCCCTTTATGAAAGATTTTTCACAATTTTTCTTCTGTATTGCTGTGCTAAACTGATATTTAACTTTACCTATGCCTGTGAAGGCTCCCGTCTACCGGCTATTTTGATTTCGTGAAAGCAACATCAATCCTTTGGAATTCTACTTGTCCTCTTGGATATAGACTTTTTCATGTAGTGGAATGCATAATAGGTGTGTCCGAAGGAGCAAAAAAGAATGATGGCTTTCGTGAAATCCCATTTTTTACCCTGTTTAGGAAAATATTCTTGTATTCAAATAGATAAAAAAAAAAAATAGTATAGATTTGAGAAGGAAAGTAGAAATTCCATAGAATTAACATTATGTTTACGAAATCAAAATTGTTGTTTGCGGGAGCCTTAAAGTAAAAAATATTGTATTCATAAAATATTTCAAAATTGGAACCCCAGTATGTTAATTGCATATACATGTTATGTAAGAGCACGGATTTACTTTAATATCGTGTAAATTCCCCCTATCTAAAGATGTGTTCCCATTTTGAATTCTGTTTTGTTGTGACATTAGGCGAAGAGACAGCGTAAAACGAGTATCTAAAAGTTTCTGCAGTCGTGTGATGCCTTTATATTCTATTATTTTAGTCCACTTTTTATATAGTAAACCCATTAATACGCGGTTGTCAGGATCCAGGGTTAATGAAACCTCGATTTTAAGTATTAATATAAATTGAACGAAAAATCAAACACTCAAGAGATTTGTCCAGATTGATGTTTTTCGCTGTTCTAGCCTTCCCCCCCCCCCTCTTCTGGCCATTTCTTTAACATAATCAACAAACTGAAGAATTTTATCCTCATTTCTTTGAACCAGCCACGTAGTGTTGATTCTGATAGAGGAATGCTGTGATAATATCTGCTTTTCGAATCGTTCCCCTTTTCGAATTCGTTCGATGACAGCGAGTTTTTCCTCGTTCGTATGAGCCTTTTGTTGACGTTTACGCTTTTTCAACATCATTTTTAATTGTTGCAGAAATCAATTTTACAAAAAAAGAAGAAAACAGTACAAAATGGTGGAACGTACAGCTAATCTCACTGACTGCGAGATCTCGAAAATAATTCGAATTAGAAAATTTCCCTTTCATTCAGAACGATTAATCTGAATTAGATCTGTTGAAAAGAAAGAAATAGGACTCCACAATGTCTAGGAGTGAAATCAAAAGCGATTGCCGATCGAGGAAGGCAAAAAAAGAAACGCGTGTTAAACAGACTCGCGCGTTAACGATTTTCGACTGTAGTTCCATTTGCAATTGTAATTAATATAGGGTTTTAATATTTATTTTTGGACTTTGAAGTCCTGTGTTAGTACAAAAGTTGCTGACATGTCATTTGATTGTAAAATGACACATTTTGTAATGGTTTTATTTCTAGTTTTCTAGGCTTTTTCCCTTGAAACTTTTGACCGAAAAAAAAATCCGGGTTTATTTTTTTTTTCAAAGTTGAAAAATGTGTTACAATGAAACGTGTAATTATTTTTCACAGAATGTATCTGACAAAACCTCGGAAAATTTCTGCGGAGAAGATTTGTTTTATAGTGCTTTCAAAATCGCATTCTTTTACGCCTTAAATTTATATAAGTCGCAATTGTGGTAATTATACTGAATTTTAGCTGTTCCTGAAAAAATGTTGTTGGAGGAAATATAATACTAATAATTAATTACTAATTAAACTATTAATACTAATTAAACTATAAATAATAATTAATACTAATTAAACTATTTCAATCAATAGTTTAATTAGTATTAATTGAAATTTCTAGTTTATTATGCATTCTTATTAAATAACTATATGCATCAGTTCGTTGAATGTAGCTATTTGGTATTAGATTTCAACGTAATGTTTATGCGCTTGCAATGATTTTTTTTATATATAAAATATCTCTTTTCCTGTTTAATTTTTAACTCTAAGAACAGTAAAGTCATGTCACAATTTTGGGCTGGAAAGAATGCGAAATGTTGCAACATCAGTTTCTTTTAATAATAAGTGTGAAAATAGTGATCTGAATCCATTAAAAGAATGGGATATACAACATTCAGGTGTTCACCTGAGCCACTTTCGGAAGCCTGTTGAATCAGCTATGGTTGGAATGACAATGTGGAAATGGCGTTTGTCGTTCAATCAATCTCTTCCTTTCGCTACGTACAAACACTTTACAACTGTCTAAAATGACAAGTTTAACAACGCATTTTAAACTTCACGTCTGAGACTAATGGCGCTGTGCATTCAATTTGGAAAAGGAAAGTTAAACTATTAAGAGCTTTTGTGGAATTCCCCCCCCTCACACACATTTCAACTTTTAATGACAAAAATTTAAAGAAAACAAATGTATAATCCAATTTTCTTTCTTTTTTTACCCCTCCAAAACCTTCTTGATACGTTATTGTCGTTAAATAATTATAAAATTGTGAACTTCGTGAATTGAATTTTGTTTGGGGCTTTTTTATAATGTTTAGATATGTGTATTATTGTAATGTTACTGTAAATTTCACTCGTTGTTAAAAATGACTTCCGTCTTAATGTTGTGTATTCAGATGAATAAAATTATAAATACATTAGAGGTTTCAAATAATGTGAAATAATCTTAGCCTTTCCTATCCAAAATGTCGTAAATGAAATGAAAATCAATCGCTCCAAATAATGCTTAGCTGTAATACATTTTGCATCAAATCCTATGCATAAAGGCTCCCGTCTGCTGGCTATTTTGATTTTGTGAGCGTAATGGTAATGCTATTGGATTTCTACTACCGTCCTCAAATCTTTACAATATCCATTTTAATGTCATAAAGTGCACCCGAAAGAGCAAAAAATAATGAAGGTTCTGCATTTTCACTCCGATTTTTGAAAGTATTGTAGAATATTTTTTAAAGACCGGAAAACTCACAAAAGAATCATTAAAATAGGATAAAAATATTTTTAAGAATCGGTGGGAAAACGTTAGTTCCGCAGAAACCTTCATTATTTTTTGCTCTTTCGAATGCACTGTTTTGCTTTCGAATAGATAAAGTACTAAAGATTTGAGAACGGTAGTCGAAATTCCTTAAGATTCACATTGCGTCCGCGAAATCAAAATGGCCGATAGACGGGAGCCTTAAACTTCATTTTTTAGAAAAACAAAGATATAGGTATTTTTCTGTTCGTCGTGGTACGTTTGTTTACTATTTTAAAATTAAATTTTCTATCGTTTTATGTGTTGAATTTTTTGTAAATAATACACCTATGAAACCAGCGTGTTTCTCTCTAGTTTTAACAGTGAATTGAAAAGCAAAGTATGAAACATTTTGATGTCTCAATATCTCTGCAGTTGGCATGGAAATTAAGCGCAGCGATCTTTCATCTCATTAAATATTGCTGGCATCCATTGCCCGGAATGTAGTCGCACGTGAGGCGTATTGTGTTCTACATCTGTCAGCCTTGTCTCGCTTGTGATTGAGAAGTGCTTTTTAGATGTCTTTATTTTCGGATCGGTTTTTGAAGATTCTAACTTAATTCTTGATTGATATTATTGTTAAAAATGAGTTTTTTTTTTCCATTGGAAAAGTGTGTTTTTGAAAAGCTTGTGAACTAAAACTGGTCTGCTTTCCGATGGATATCGAATTGTGTGTGCTAAGATTACGTATTAAAATATTTTTGCTTAGAATGATTTTTTTTTATCTTCCTTTCGCTGAAATTGCCTTCTTGTATTTGTGTCTCGTACATATTTATGCGCATTTCACTATCGAAAGGTATCTGTTAGTTTCAAAATAAGCCTGTGTTTGTCATATAAAAGTTTTTATTGAAAGTCAAATATTGTAAATTGTGTGAGCTGTTTTCTTTATTGAATGCGGAAATTAAAACGGTTTCCAATCCATTAAATAAACACTGGAATGATTTTTTTAAAAAAAAGGAGTTCATAAAGTGTCGATCAATAAATAACGTTACGACGAATGATATATTTGCTATCGTCATAAAATTGCATTATTATTACAATCTAATATTTATTTTATGTTCAATATATCGAGGAAGCTTACTAGAGTGGAGAATTATTATGGAGAAATCAAAAATATTGATTTCAGTTGGCAAAATAGATATGCTATAACTTTTTTAGAAGTAAAACGATAGCTGTAAATAGTGAAATCAATAAAATTGAAGGAGATGCGTTATACAAATATGGAATATAACACATGGACCATCAAACGTACATTTCAAAAAATTTCACAAACATGTTCTTTCAGTGCGTATTATGAAAAATGCTTCTTTTACAGCTGACAAAATGTATTCATCACTATATATCTCCTAATGGTGTTTCATTTTTTTTTATGATAAACGAGATACAAAAATGCTTTAAAATTTGCTGTTACAAAATAGTAGTGACTTTGCTGATTCTGCATGTGTATTATTTTTGAGAATTCGATGAACAGGAACGCTTGAAAGTTGAATTTTAAAATTAAACACACACACATGCCACGTGAGAAACATTTGTATTCCGTCAGTAATATATTCTATACAAAACCCTGTTAAATGAGTTATTTTTATAATGCTTATCATATAGCTTTTTTTTTGGCGCAACTTGAGTGATTTAAATTTAAACTTTTTTTGTTATTATTAAAAGCATTAGACAAATATTCTGAAAGTAATTAAATATTGAAACCTATTATCAGACAAGGACTGATTCCCTGGAACCTATTACTTAAAAGAAACCGTTTGGTTTTCCTCTAGGCCTTACCTACTACCCTATATGCATCAGAATCTAGCGTTTCATATTTTAAGGTTATTTGTCTTACCGAACCAATCGGTTCGAATCCTTAGAAGACGTAAAAATGGCGAATGACAACTCTTGGCTGTGATCTGATACTTTATCACGTTTGACAGTACGTTTAGTATTGCTTCGTTGATAGCACCAGTTCCACTCTTTACTATCAACCAACTCCAGTATTGAATTCTTCGGTGTTTATAAACGCTTTTTATCAAATCTATTCACTACACTTCATTAATTTTAATCTAATCTACATAAACCACGTTTCACTCACTGAGAGAGATATTCAATTCAGCCAAATTCATTTATAAGGCCCCAATGTAGTTGAAGGGTGGGATAGGGTAGAACTCGTGCTATATTTCTAATACTGAGACTTTTTCTTTCTCCTATACCGGAATGTGATACGAGTTTCGAATCTATTCTTTGACTTCAGTCGAAGGCAGCCTTTAGAATCCAATAAAAAAAGAACATATCTCTTTTTACATCGGGAAATGTACAAACTCGGCCTCTTTTTCAGGGATGAACCGCGACTCCTTTTGCGGGGAGAGAAAGGTAACAAAATGCCGGAAATACGAGTCGTCTCCCACCAAACACCCCGTTCGATTGAAAAAGAGCGTCGACAAACGGAAAGGGACGGCTGAATCAAAACGATCCCTGGTGCGTGACTCAGAAATCAAGCAACCTCCCCCCTGAAAAAGCTAATTCGCGTCGCCCGCGTTCCAAACAACACCCTCCCCCAATCCCTCCCGGCTCGAGATTGCGGGAGGGAGAAAAAGGGGCTTATTAAGTATGGCCGGCTGCTTTCAATAAGGCAGGGGTATCCTCCCCCTCCCGATGTGTTTCTTGATTTTTCGAGAATGCTAGATGATAGGTTTTGTGAGAATTTCTGTTTCGGCAAAAGAGACGCTGGACAAGTTGATTCTCTCCAATGTCAAGTTGTTAAAATACTTTCGAGGCCATTTCAATGAAGAGAAATTTATGTTTTAGATAAGATAGAGAAGATTGATACTATAGATATGAACCTTTCAAAATACTTTAATGGACTTAAAAAAATTATTATTAATAATAATAATCCAAAGCTAGATTAAAATACTCCAACTTCGTCCGAAATAAATTTTGCTCATTCATGTAATATATCAGATAATTATTAATTTCTTGGTTCTTAGTGCAATACATTAATGTTATCTTAATCATTCGATTTGTAGTTGTAATGTCAACTTATAGTTTTTGGTTAGTTAGCAACAGCTTGACACATCTCGTTTATACTTTGATCTAATTAAAATTTCTTTTTCCAAAATTAGTTTTGGAATAATATCATACAAGCTATTGTTTAAATACATGGGAATTATATCGATTTCTAAATAATTCTTTATTTTTTCTACAAATTTCAAAATAAGCAGTAAGTTTTTTTTGTGGGGGGGTCTCGAAAAAGAACCTTAAAAAAACCGGGTCAGAGGAAAAAAAGTTTGGGAAATACTGCTTTCGATAGTCGGAACGGCCTGAATGACAACAGCTGCCCGACCAGGTGCCTTATGACTCTAAAGATGTTTCTGTGGAAATAAATGAATGTGCTGAGCAATCTCAAGTTTATGAAGGTAATGATTGGAGAATTAATATGTATTTATGGGGGAAGTAATATACAGGGCTATTGAAAATCCTATTTCAAAATTCAATATTTTCAAAAATAAACGACGCAGAAGGATAAGTAATAATGAATACAAAGAAAAACTATTAAAGTTTTATATTGTGAACAATAAGAGAGCTCTCGTGTGTTCTTCGTGAAGCTATTTCACGAAAGCTGTTTTTGAAACTTTCACGGAGCTACCTCGCAGTTGGATCGGTTGCAGTGAACCTGATAACTCGATGTTACACAGCTGGCCACCTAAGTCACCCGATACGGCCCAATGCGAGGTAGGGTGTTTGTAAAAGATAAATTGTATGCGCCGCCATGGCTCACAAACTCATGCGAACTGAAACACGGATTTTTGCTGCAGTATAATCCATTAGCACTTCACTGACACTTTAGAACGTGTTTGGCAGGAATTTACAAATAGAATTGACATCTTACGTGTAACTTAAGGTAGTTATATCGAACACTTGCAAAAAGAAATTTCCTTATTTTCCTTTTCACTCATGTAGTTTTTTTTTTTTTTAAATGAAAGTATTAAATGTAAAAATATCGTTTATTTAAAGTTACCCCGAGAGCATACTGAGCACAGAGCATTAGAATAAGCACATTTTCTATACATTAAAAAAGTGTAGTCCTTAAGGTTTTTTTTTTAACGATCTTCAATATGTTTGTTTGTGATAATATAAATCCAGTTATTATGATCCATTTTCTTCATTTGAAAGGCATCGAGGTTTTTGAAGAGGTTGTTCTGCTGTTTTCCGAATGGAATTTTATGTCTGGGCTGCTCGTAAAATAATCCTCGTAACATGAGTCTATTACGAGAAGGAGAGACTTTGGCTCGATCTGTGCAAACAGCCGATAATCGATTCCGGGTGTCACATTTCCTACCTCTCCTCTGAAGTGCGCAGCGGTTTGCAAAGGTGACAAACGAGACGGAAAGCTGAATTCACCGAGTACGTCTCCTAATAACAACTTTGCAGTCGACGCAGCTCTTTCTGAAAGGGTCGAGGAAATGATTAGTGTTTAAGGGCAGCTGTGGGCAAGTTTTTTATTTGATATGTATACGAAAAAGTTAGTATTCACCGTATCTGAAGACACGAAAAGTGCGCATTTCCTGAGTGGAGGGGACTTCATTTTCCAATAAAAAATTATTTAAAGGGGCAGGACACCTTCAAAACACAATTTTTGGTCAAGATATCGAGTTTTTAATATTATTATTATTATTTTTGGTTTCATATTAAAATTGAATCTTTTATCTTTAAAAATCTGTTTGAATTTTGTTTCTATCTGATTAAGAGGCTGTGTTACACCCTTTTTAATATTACTTGATCGTTCGTTTCCTTTCTTTAATTCATTAAATTTGCGTAGATCGTGTTTCGTTTGGTTGGGTCGAGGTTTTATTTTATGCTTTTCAATGAATGAAAAGTCCTATAGGTCAGTTTAGGGAAATATTCTCATTTTGCCGACAATCATTTGTTGCTCTTTATTTAACTTAAGGTTATTACTTTAAGTCTTGTAACAATCGAGGGATTTTTCATGTAAAGCTCAAAATGCTTCTTTGTCTTTTGATTTAATACTGAGCCTGCAGCGGTTCTGTTCAACATCAATACCAGAGGTTAAAACACCTTAATAACTAGTGCGAGAGAGACGTCTCTTTTTAGCCTGGTTGGTAAAGGTGCATCAAACAGCGACCGGTCAACTTTTCTTTGGCCCACTGGACCAGGGCATCCGAGGTCAACAACTCTCTCCTCCTCCACGGTGTTGAAAAACATTAGCCGAAGAACGCCTGTCTTATTTTATTTATAAATAATTTGTAATTTAATTTTTGGTGATGAAAGACGTTTAACTGAGCTCTCAAAAATGTCATTTTTCTGTCTTCCTTCTGAAGCTTTTACGCCAGTTAATAGAATAAAATGATGAATAATGATTATTATTATACTTGGAACGTCTCAATTTAGAGGTATGAAAATTGCTTGTGAAGGTGGAAGGACATATATTAATGTAGAAATTGCCCAGATACTAATTTAACGCCGAGACACAATTTTAAATGTTCGACAGTCGTAAAGGTTTGACAATTCAAGGACGTATCATCGAATGAAAAATTGTGGAGATAGTTAAAACTATTATTTTAACCAGTAGTTTTATGTAACTCTGTGGAGACACTACTATGCATTGATTTATTAACCTGAATTTAGAATCAAGTATTCTATTTGGGAACAGATCGTGAAGGCTTTTTGTGATGTAGTAACTATTTCTCCTATTTTGAATTTATGTTTTGTTTCTGACCAGATGTGGCCACAACGGAGCTCGCGCGCCGAGTGCGACTTTCTCAGGTAAGTAGAAAGGGTCTTATACAAGTAAAATATTAGCGTGAAATATGGTAAATTAAAATTAACGAGAGTAAGAAAAAAAAGTCCAAAGTTAATTAATTTATTCTTATAACGTTACTAGTAAACTTAAACTAATTAAAATTCTTTTTTTTTTTTTTTTTTTTTTTTTTTCATTTCTTGTTAATTACGAAAATTAATAATGCTATTCTTAAATATTGTACTGCTTATATCAAACAATTTTGCTTCGAAAATCTTTATAAAATTTAGATTTTCTTTGGGTGCTTTACGAATGTTAGACTTATTAGCAATTAGCTTCCGAAAGTTTGGTTGAAGATTTGTTAGGACAGTTCGTACAAGCTAAGTATTAAATACATTCACAACAATACGAAAAACAAGTATCGAAAACTGAGAAAAGGATATTTTTTCTGGTTCGATTTTAAGATATTTTTGTACCGCGATCTGTTTCCTAAACTCAATTTTTGAATCACCGTTTTATCTTGGGAAAAAGTAGTTAGTGTCAGTTTGGGGGGAATTTTCACAATTTCCACGTGGTAACACTGAATAAACCCCTCTTTCAAATATTCCTTTCTGGAATGTGGCTTCCAATGGCAGTGTACCTCCCCACCCCCCGTATAACAATATTTTACATTTGATGAATGCACACTTCTCATCTCTAGTGAACCGTTAATTCAACACCATTTTTTTATTCAAACATTTTCCCAGCGGAAATTCAAGTAAGAGTTTCTAAATTAGTTCTGAATACCCCCCCCCCTTTAAAAAAAAAAGGCGGAGGAGAGTAAACATCCTGTTAAACAATTTTTTTTAGTTACCGAATTTCATTGTAATTCCCAAGTTTTTTTCTCACGGTACAACATAGACCCGAAGAATCATTGGGTTCCTTGGTGCATTTTTTATTTTATTTTATTAGCCACCCGAGGGACTATTGTTTTCTATATCCTATAAATGTCGCATTTGACCACTTTTCAAAAATTTATCTTGTTTTTGTGTATATTTTCGACGTCTGCTTTCGCCAGTAACGAACTTAATCTTCAAAAATACGTCATTATAAATTTCTCCTGAATTTTTTATTACGTTGAAATAAATATATGCAATATATATCTGATATCTGCTTTCACCACTAATGAACTCAATTTTCAAAAATATGTAATAAATTTCCCCCAATTTTTTTATTCGATTGATGTGAAACAAATGTAAAAATTAAGTATTTTATCTACTTATCGTGCTGGCGCCGAATGAAGATATGTCCAACATGTGTTCGATAATGTCAGTATGTTTGTGTTAAAACATTCCCCTTTATCTTTTATTTAGTCTATGACATTTGATAATTTTTACCCCTTCAGAATTCGAAGTACAGTTTTATTCGCATCTTCCCCCTCCCGTCATTCTCATCTTGTGGATCATATGTGTTGTGTATATTGGCTGGACACTTGCTTAAAATGCAAAAGATATTTCAATGCATTTTTTTTCTCGAATATCACCGGTATTCTAATATACTGTACTCTTTCGGTTATCCGGCAGATATCGGACCAGAGCACCTCTGGATACACTGGAAAATTAATAATAATAAAGCATATAAACTACGAAAGATATAAAATGGGGGGGTATCGTAAAGTTTTGATTATTACAAAGAAATAACTGAGATATTTGGATAAAATTTAATCTGCATATTAATGGATACGTAATGTTGTAATTGACGGCTATTCATGATGATGGGTTCGGTTTAGGAAGCCTTTGATCGAAGCATCTCGCAGAATGGAGAAAATAGAGTTGAATCAGCTGTTCTACAATGATGACCTTCGAAAGGTCAATTAACGCTGAGAAGAATGTATAACTCTAATTGGTGACTATGTAGAGAAATCTTAAGAATGACAAATAAAAAAAATTAAGTGTCTATCTCGATTATTTTTAGTGATAATTAAACCTTTTCGGAACTGCGGGCTTTTTCAATCTGCTGCTTCTCGAATTCAAACAAATCAACATGATTAATTTGTAATTTAAAATATGAATATCAATTAATATGTTGAATAAATTTTATCCATATTGATATTTCTTAGTATCAATATGGATAAAATTTATAATACCTCCTCGTATAGTTATATCGTATAAAATATATACACAAACTCGCGACATAACTACAAAAAAATCTACTGTATTGCCTCCGGGCATTCAGTAAAAAATGATAACATAATTTTCTGTGTAATAAATTTCCTACGAGAAAAACAGCAGATTATTGATATTGTTTCGAAAGGGAATATGAAAGTTGTGGACATCTGTATTCCTGAATGAATTATAAAATCGTTTAATGTATTCGATCGCTATTGTAGCATAGTTATCGTTGCAACATACGCGGCGAATTGAAAAGTGGTCACATGACTGCATTTCGGTGACGATTTTGACAGTTTGAATGTGTTACGATGACAACCTTGTCAGTTCTTGCTCATCCGCAATTCATATTCCACGTTACTATAATTGACAATCGTTCCTAGTGTACAGATTATTTACTCTAATCGGAGAATCGCCGCTTTCATTTATTTATTCAGCTTTCTTTCGACATTAGTTACGGGACTGTGATTGATGCAAAACACGCTCCGAAGATGGCCCATCTATCTGTTTATGCTTCTTTTTTGGTCGTTTCCTGCCGTAAATCAATCGGCTTGATTAAATTGCCCGGGATTGTTTTTCCGGAAAGTTGTCCCATTCCATTCCAACTGCCGCTGTCTTTGATGATACCCTTTTAACCCGTTACGTTTCCGAGAGAAGAGAATGACTTAGCTCCATCTTTACAGCCTTTTTTTTTTTTTTTTTCTTTTGAATGACCCAACATAAAAAGGATAAGTTTGATTATTCAGTTACTCTTTACAGCGTGTGCATCAAGAAAAAATCTGTTTCCAAAGAGGTGGAAATTCTATATTTTTTAAGACTTGATAGACTTTTGACAGTGGTATTTTCCTGGGTGTTGGTGTAAGTATGATTTGTGTTATGTGCCGATTTTAAATTCGTTTTAAAATACTGGTGAATGCGAGAGATAGGGTGTTTAAAGCCGACAAGCACTCAAATGAAAGACTTGGATACCTTCTCTTCAAACTTGCCATTTTAATGTATAAATTTTTGAATGTGTGCATTAGGATGATTAAGATGACCAATCGTCCTCCTTTTGTAGGTTCTGTCCTTCCTCGAAAAGTGTCCTCCTTTTCGGTATTTTAAAACTAATCTGTTAATCTCTCGGAAAATAGTTAACAATTTCAAAAGTGAACATATCCCATATGAAAATTTAGTTATTGTTGAATTTAGGTTGTGCTGCTCTGGAACTAATGCAAAAGTTGAAAGAGTTTTTTCAATTAGTAATGATTTTTGGACAAGTGAGAAATCGAAATTGAATGTTGATACTGTAGCCGCAGCACTTACCGTAAAATTCAATATGAAGGACATTTCTTGCTCCGAAATTTCCAATATATTGTTAGAAAATGATATATGGACAAAAAAAAATATTCATTCAATGGAAAAATACTCTTTTAATTAAATAATTGAAAGGGATGTCAACATAATTAGTGTATTTTTGTTGAAATTAATAAAATGTTTCATTTATTTACATTTTCTTAAATTTTTTCGTCTTCCTTTTCATTGTAAAAGAATTGGTCACCTTATGATGATGAGTTCGGTTTTTAAAATAATTTTAGGACAATTGTACACTCATTTGTTTTATGGGTTGTTTATTTGTAACTTGATTTGTAGTGTTTGTGACGTCTTCCCTTCTTTACCGGCTCTTGTGTCATATCTCAATCTATTATATTAGTCAAAAACAACTAAACTCCAATTGAAGACACGCAAGAACAAAACAGAAGTATTTATTTATTATCAGGGCAGAATATTTAAACTCGCTCTCTCTAGAATCCCCATCTGAGCCACAATCCTAATTTATGATTAAAATAAGAAATATATCTGAACAGTTCACTCGTTCTTAATTCCACAACCCTATTCGACAGTAACTGCGTAGCTTAATATTTTGATTAGAACTCTCTTCAATATACAAAACTAACGAAAGAATTTCAATTTGAATAATAGTTATCTAACAGCAAATCGTTATCCTCTCTCTCCCCTCATTATCCTTTCAATCTATTTCATTTATGTTTCATTATATCCAAATCCTTTAACTTCTATCTTTATCTAATTTACCTAATCGCGTTTCGTTTTGGTTGGGAAGAAATTCTAATTTCATGCAATTCAAATCATTCAAAATCCCCTGAGGTCAGTGAAGAGAAAATCGCGAAAAACCCAGCGTCATATGTCGACTGAATAAAATCATTTTAGTTCTTTTCATCTTCATAAATGACGCCTCAAAACAAAGTTAACGTAATGCATTGGGAACATGAGTGTTATATATGAATAAATATCTACTCTTTTGCTGCCACTTTTAAAAAAGAAAAACATTCCTTTTTTAAAAAAATCTATCATCCTGCAAATCGATCGTGGATAATAACTGAGCCATTAAATACCATACTTGAACCGAAAACTCGAAATTCGAAATGTTCTCCTACTGGATTTGGAAAAAATCGAGGAATCCTTGTTTTTGTGATTTGTATCTTTTCATATTAGTAGAGCTTATTTGTGTGTGTGTGTGTGTGCGTGCGTGCCTAATTATGGTATTTAAATCATTCTATAGAACTATATAAGTAATTCTTTGAGAAAAAAAAAATTCTCATCTTAGCTCAATACGGATATAATTTATGAGATATATTTGCATTTAAGTACTACTTTAAAGAAAACTATTATACAATATGGTTCCAGATTTTTTTATGCTCTCTATCCAAGGTAATTACGTATATAGTGAATTAAAAAAAATATTTTTTCTATAAATCATGCCTAAGTTTTAAGAAATAATTCTTTGGTCAAAAAAAAGGGGGGGGGGTTAAAATTTCCAAAATAACAAAGGTGCAAATGAACTTTTTTAAAGAAGATATACAGTAATATCATTTTAAAAATTGGTTCACTTATTTTTTGTGCATTATTTTATACACGTGGGATAAAATATTTTGAATATTTATTTAATATTTTTGTAAAAATAGTACCTAAATGCAAATATATCTGAAAAATCATGTCCATATTCAACTCAGGGAAAGAAAACCTTTTCGAAGTGAAAATAATTCGATATAAAAACCAACGTTTTTATATGGTGGCAAAGTTTATTAAAAAAATTATTGAAATATTAGTTAAAACTGGTCGCAAATATCTAAATATTGCATTGTTAGGCGGGTAAGAACGGTTCCTAAAATTTCAGAGCTCTAGCTTGATGGGAAGTTGGTTAAATTAACGATCGAAAATTTGATGACACACACACCAAGTAAAATATGTAAAAACGTTGTAAAAATATTTTATAGTTCAATAATATGAAAAAAATATCATTATTAGGCACAGAAAAAAAGCTAAGCTCTACGAATATTGTAAGTGTCACAGAAAACGAGTTTTAAATTCGGTATTTTATTTTCCTCTGCATGTCCTGGTACCTTTCAGATGGCTGTGAAATTAAGGGGTGTCAGGACCCTTAACTTTCGAAAAATGTGTCTGAAATGCATTTTCTTTAAAAATTTCTGTATTATGCATAAAAATCACCTCAGATAAATGAAATTTTTTTGTGAGTTTCAAATGATTTCATATGTTTAATTCGATAGTTAAATGCAAAAATTTATTTTTTTAAAAAAAAGTTATTGACTGTATTTTGAAGACTTGAATTTTTTTTCCCCTCAAGAAATGTGAGTTCCACTTCTTGTAAAACATACGGTTGAAATATTATACGAATACCACCAAAATAGTCTCAAATTAAACATAACATTTGCTTTCCAGGTGCTGAACCTATTTTATTTTCAAAATACGTATTTAATCGTTTTATAGAAAAGGTTTAAATTTAAAAATCGTAAATTTTTGAAAATTAAATTTTTTTTCAAAAACTGTTTTCGATTTAATTACTTTTAATTTGGGTTGAGGTTCTAGAAAACAATAATTAAAAGATATGTACAAATTTTTATCAATTTCTAATGATTAGTATTTCATACTTTTTACCTGAAATTTGGAAACAGTCTGTTTAAAAAAAAAAAGGAATTTAAAGTTATAAATATAAATAATTTCATAATTATTACAATCGCCGATATAAAAAAAAAAAACCCCTCTCATATACTAATTATATCATTATTTTACAAATACACATTATAAATATGTATTATTAACTTGGTTTAATTCACTTTTTAAATTGTGTTAAAAATGTCTCAATCCCATAACCTTTGACATCATAACTATCAACTTCCTAGATATTGACGGTCCAAGTTACCCTCGTGGTCGCAGTAGCTTAGTGATCATGGTCATGATGGGCGTTATTCCCGTTGAGTCGGGAGTTCGAACCCTGATGCCACTGAAGACTGGCCGCTTTACGGGGCTGATGCACATTAAATCCGGTGGAGTTCCCGACGTTGACGTTGTGTGGAAGAGAAGCAAGTTCAAGTATCCTCCTCGAGATCCGTCTCTAATACCCTTCGCTTTGCTTCTAAGTGCGTCATTAATAAAACAATCTGTCTAAGTTACGCCACTGACCAGCATCTGAGTAGAACGTTGACCCTCGACATATTAAACGTGCATCCGAACCCGCGACTCGACGGGAGTAAGGCTGACCGCGAAGCCATGCCCAGTCGGCTACTCGAAGAGATTGTACAGAGAGTCAGTAAAAAAAAGTGTGTGGTTGTATGGAATAATTGCAATGTGCAAATTATTACGGTTTTACGAATAAAAGCAAAAGTTCCTGAAAATAAGTAAAAAAAAAACGGACTGGCAAAAAGAATTGTTGTTAAATTGGCGAATTAAATAATTTAACAATATTTAAGTTTCGCTGCTTTGGAACGGGCGTAATCGCATGCGCAATTTTTTTGCACACTCTCCCCCGAGTCGACCTTGAATGGATTGATAAATTAAAGATTAATAGCTGTTGGTCTCTTTATCGACTCCTAAATTGTAATTATTTATTCTAGTCCTTATTTTATTGTAAATAGTAATAATTAAAATGATCCTTATTTTTACTTGCTTATAAAATACAGGCGAACTCCGTTATCTCGCGTTTTTACTATAGGTGATTACTTATCGCTGTCCGTCGATAAGCATTCGCATGTGGTGTTACTCCCAGGCATTGTGGCGCCACAATTCTTCCCCCCCCCCCATACATGTATGAAATTCAAATTTTTACTTTGCTCGGATGATATAACGACTGCCTGTTAAGAGTAGACATTTTTTTAGTTATTGTTTTTGTAGTGGTCAGTGAGATTAGTTGTACGTTCAACCATTTTTTGTATTATACAAATTTTAAGAGTTATAAAAAAAATTTGAGTAATTTCTAAGTTATTTTAAGCAACATAGATCTCGGATCAAGGCACAGAAAATAAGATCTGTCATGCAAAAGATTTATAAGGAACAAAATGCCAGTAAAAAAAAAAACACCAACTGTTAAAAATTTGTTGATAAAACCGTAAATTTAATTTTCTTTAAATATTTTAAATGCTCTATTATTGAATTTTTTTTTTTATAATTCGGATTGAGTAACATGTTGTAAAAATAGCATGCGGGAACATTCATCAACCGTATTAGCCCGAATATAACGCGATATTTTTTGACTAATTTCCCCACAAAATTCTGACTCGCGCTCAATACGAGGTCTAGACGATGTTCATCTTGTTACTTTCTTAATATTATATAATTTGCTTTACTTTATTTCATTTTATTGCCATGAAGATCTTATAAAGTTTTGGTGTCGCGTTATATTCGGGCTGACACGTTCGATAAATTTATCATTTCGAATGAACCGGATGCTCTGTAATTTAACCAAATTTTCGTTACGCGAACAATTCATAACGAATTTATATCCTAGCTCTATTTCTTTCAATATTTAAACTCGCGGTTTAGTTGCCGCGACTACCGCTCGTTAATGGGGTTGTGTAGCCGGGGCTGATGCGCGTTTAGGGGTGGGTCTCAAAGTCATCCCGTTGGCGTGGTGTGGATGTTAGGAGAGGGGGTCCCAGCTCAGGTGTCGTCCTCGTCACTTGACCGTGGTTCAAAATTACGAGGTCCGTCGCCAATAGCTCTCGTGTTGCTTCTAGTGCGACAAAATTAAAACTAAACTAATCTCGTTAATGGGGTTAGACAGTATTTTGTGTATTTCATTTTGTTTAAAATTGATAAATTATTAAAAAGTTTATTATGATTTTAAACCTCGGCGTTATATGCAATTAAAAAAAACGTTTTGATTAACTGAACTAAGGAAGCGAAATCACTAAAGCACTCCAATTTCAGTTACTTTTTTTTACGCCACCGTCCAAGCGAATACAGGATTCGTATTTGACCAAGCAGACCATAGTACGGTTAATTTGATCGGAGTCGTTCCGGAAATCAACTGCGGGAGAGAAAATTGGTTTTAAACTGAAGGTGATTTAATGTTCGGCCACTCTTACCCAATGACATCTGCAATAATATCTTTAGAAAAGCTGTGCTTTACCTAAACCAAACATTCGAATGTTTTCGGAGAAAACAAAACTGTAGGCTTGCTTTAAAAAAAAAAAAATACGGCTCAACTCTTCCTTCTTATTTCAGAAAGAATGAAAAAAAAAAATTCTCAGTCATGCTTTTCCTTGCTCCGTAAGCTATGAAACCGAATAAACTTAAACTTTTCTAAAGTTGTTTATTTTTTTTTTAGACAGGAGGTGGAGTTCTGAAGGTGAAAGGGGTGGGAAATTTACTTTTCGGCGAAGAATTTCTAGAAAAAGGGATTTTTTTTTCTCCCCCTCCCCTTCTCCAAGCACCACTGTCATCGCATTGGTTTTTTCGTTTCTTGCAACCGAGTGAACATTACTTATTTTTTCCCACCATCTTCACCAATGAAATTAAGAGGGAGGACCTTGATTTCGGTGTTTTTGGAGAAGTAAGACCGACCGCCATTAGCTTGCGCGAAGTGCGAAGATGTGGTTGCATGCATATCGGTGTTCTTGTAACCTGGAGCCTCCTTGTTATGGAATAGCAACTATTAGCTTATGTCCGTTATCCTGGTAAGATATTTTTCGATAAGATTTCTTCGTAACGTTACCGGTGGTAGATTTTTCTGGGTATGGATTGCGTTTTGTCCAATGCATTACGTTATACTGGGATTTGGAAGTGTTCCTCTTTGTTAGGGAATTTTGCGGTGTCCTTTTCGCAAATACGAGCAGTCGAGATTGTCTTGTGGCATGCCTCCATTACCCGAACCGTCTGTCCCCTTAATTATTAATATAATCCCAATTCTAAAGTTCGGCGTAATTCCATTAATTAATTAAAATAGGAAAACAAATACAATTTATGAATGTAGTCTATTTCTTTCCAAAATCTTAATTATCGCTGCACTAAAAAGGGTTATGCTGAGTTCTAGTTGATAGTCCCACCACTTGGGAATTACGACTTCTATAAAATATCAAAGATTACTGGGATACGATACGAATTAAATCACAGCAGAGAAATTTCAACCAGACAACTTCGGGTCCTAGTGCACACCCATAGACACGCAAGTAACTCCTGCCTTCTTTATTTTTACAATCTTTCAACTACCGCGATCCTTCTATTTTCGAATTCGATTCCCTGTCGCTGGCGTACGATTTGATTATATCTATTCACCCCACTTCTAAAGTTTTCCCCATCTGCCGAACCACTTTCATTTGTTTCTATAGGAGCTGGAGACTGAAATATAAATCCAGAAAGAGAGAAAACCCAGTTGTTAGTGAAGGAAAAGTTCGCGAATAACGCATATTACGGTGTGGAATCATTGGGAGGGAGGGTGGCGTTCGAGTTAAATTTACAGGCTATGTACCATGCTGTCCTCTGCTCAAAATCGTGTCATTTCATTGTCGAGTTATGGCAAAGGTCTTATCTCAACACGAAAGTTTTGAAAGCAATGCGTTGTGTTATTCTATCCAGAATAAAATCATTATATCTATGAAAACAATTTTGAAAAAAGAAAATCTCTTAGTAGTGTCTACTTTCACCAATCTTGGAATTTAGTTTTCAAAAATGTGCAACAATGCTATTGTCTGTTTTCTCCACTCTCCTGGCTTAGAATTCTGTCTTTTTTTGTGTGTGCTAGTAAAATCCTTCGGTAGATAAAACGTGTGCCTCATACTATCCTAAATTTTATTTAATGTAAGTGAATTATATGTTAAGAATTTTTTTTTTTTATTGGACTTATTTAATTTGGCTTTCATTACTTAGTGGGGCTGTATCTTCCAGCATTTTTTAGGCTGTCTTCGCTTATATTAAAGAACCCGATCGATACTTGGAACGTATTTCCAGACAGAAAATTGTTCCAAATTTCATGAAAGTTTGTGATGTTGTAACATCTACTTTCGTTTATGATGCAGTACTCTTGAATTTTAAGAACGTTTTAAAAATGCGCCATATTTCACCTGAACACGTAATTTTCAAAACCCATTTAGCATTACAGTATTGGAACCGAAACATGAAACAATTTTACATTTGTACAAAGGGATTCAATCGGATAAAAATAAGACCATTACGCGAAAACAACCTTAATCTCATGTTCTCAATTAAATATCGATTCGTAATTTTATGTGCTTTTTAAAACCCTTTTCGTTCGTTTCCATCAGCTGTATTTTATTCCCTCATGCACATAAATGGAACGAATTTATACTACATAAATTTTGTTTTAATGTCCGAGAGTTTATATATAATGCAGTTCATCGTCAAAGGTATATTGAATAAATCGTGGATAATCATTAAATTGCTCAGCTAAAATTCTTGAAACTATTTCTTTCTTCTCGTCTAAAATCTTTCTGTATGTGCCTTTCACCGTTTTCGTGAAAAGTTTCTTTGTTACTTTTTATTAAATCACTCATATTTAAGATTTCAAAAATGGCTTTGCATTTGTTTCTAGGGTAATTAGTTATTGCAATAATATAAATAAATAATTTTTTAAGAAACATTAAAATCTTTATGTTCATTTTATTGAAAACTGTGGTTTTAATTTTTTTTTATTACGAAAAATATCATTTCTTAAAAGGCATTTCATATATTCAAATTAAATTTTTCCACAATGTTCTGTACATCTCTAGGTATGTAGTGAACCTCAAACACATAGCTTTTAAGTATATAACTATTTATTTTGGAGCTATTTTTATTTAAGAGAAGGATATAATTTTTTGTAAAATCATGTTGTGTTTATAAGTTTTGGTATAACTCGGTAAGTTAAAGAGATCACTGCATTTTTTCAACTTCACAACGCAGATATATATGTATATAAAATATATTGTTGAAACAAAAAGTGAAATAATATATTAATTGGAATTTGTTTTATGAACTTTAGTGAAAAGGTCAATTTTTATTAAATTTTAAACAAATATGGCTAACATTTGAAAAATAAAAAAAAAAATACTAAAATTACTTTTGTATTTACAATATTGTAGACTATTGTAACTAAAAACATAAGTGTTTCTCAATTTTTTTTTAAGTTCCCCGAAGGTAGACACATGCCTAAATGACAATCCCTTCATAAAAACCTGTACATTACTTTATGAAGTTCTTTTTAATGTATTTCGATTCCTTTGCTCGTTCTTTTTTTTTTTTTTTTTTTTTAGCTGTGGGGTCACCAAAACAATTTTCTTTTTACGTACCCCTAACGTCCTTCCACGTGCCCTATGGAATACAACAGTTGAGAACTGCTGTTGTAGAGAATTAATTGATGATACTAATGGTTGAAAGGGGGAGGTGGAAAGTACTACTTGGAAGGAGAGTCTATTTTCATAATAACACTAAGGCGATTCTGATTATAGTGTTTTTAGCTACCCAAGAAGCTACTGTTTTCTATACCCTATAAATTGGTGTACCTAACCACTTTTCAAAAATTTATCTTGTTTTTACGTATATTTTTGATGCCTACTTTCACCAGTAACGAACGTCAAAAATACGTCATAATAAATTTCTCCCATTCTTTTTTATTGGATTCAAATCAAACTATTATAAAATTAGTATTTTATTTACTTATCAATTTTCGGAATTTTAAGACAGTTGTGAGGCAGACATTTTTTTTAGCCACCTAAGGGGCTATTGTTTTAGGTAGATCACTATTAGCGTACTAGATAACTTTTCAATTTTTTTATCGTTTGCATGCATTTTAATCATTTAGCTTAAATATATTCAACTTAATAATGAATCGTTTATTTTAATTTTAATATCGGTAAAAGTTTACTATTGTCCTTTTCTCGATATTTGATGGTTTACTTTAATTATATTTATAATTGAGTAATTTAATAATTATTATATTAAAAAAAAAAAAAGCGCACCTTGAGTGGCTAATCTGTTCTTTGTAAAACTTTGCATAGAACTTTTTAATTTCTCTTTGTATTCGAATTCTCTGGCAGGATTTGGCACACGAAACCGATCTTTAGAAGTTTGTCTTTTACTTTACTGATGAATTTTTTTCTTAAGTGGGAGATGACATTGTTATTTAGAATGTCGTGTATAGCTTATATTGCATTCCCCCCCCCCCCGATAATAATTCTGTTAAACATCCTTGATAGCATTATTCGAGGGGCCCTAGTAATATTTTTCCTTCCTATAGGGTTTACTGTCTTCGGTAAACACGAGTGACACACGCCCTGTATACTCCAGCGATCCTTCTCTATTTTCGAGCCTCCTTCTTGTCAATCAAATTTTATCTCATTTTCCAATTTTTCGAATGTCAAGGTCACAGATACACATTGCCGTGGCGCAGCATAGCTAGGCTCTTGCTCTCCATAAACCTCTACTTTCTCATACACACCTGGTAGCGATATTATTAACTCTTGTCCATTTTTTCGGAGCCATATTGAGAGCTAATTTAGAAGAAAGTTGTACAAAAATAAATATCTGTGAGCTACGGGCGCTTTCCATGTGGACTATTCGTGAACTGAGGTATGATTTATGCGAGAATTTTCTAGAAGTGGTCGTTAAAATATCGTTTTTAGTTAATGTTTCATTCTTTTTCTCCCGATAATAACTCTTTTAGTATATATATGAATAGTAGAGGACGTAGATTTTTTCTTTAGGGGAAGTAAGTACGAGTTCAGATATTTAAAGCATTACTATTAATGAATAAATAATTTTTTTATGAAACAATTTAAAAGTTGTTCCAATCTCATGGACACCCCCATACACTATTGAAGTATAATTAATTATTTAAGTAAGAATGCACCTTTATTCATTGACGTATTAATTAATCATATGAGACACATACCCTTATGTTAATTTAGTATTTGTTTGTATTCTCTGTAATGTAACTATTATATTTATAGTATTTAAAAATGCTTTTATATTTCAAACATTAAGTAATTAAACATATAAATGTTTTGGCGTATAACTTCCGCTTAAAGTCAAGGAAAATGCGGGGGGAAAAAAGAATAAATTTTATCGTTTTTATTAATAATAATGAGCATTCATCGCGTAGATGTACGATCTGTCTGATTGGCATCACAAAAATGTGTAGTTATGTCTGAAATGTATCTTGCAAAACAAGTTTGCTGCTAAAATATAAACACTGACACTTTTTTTACTTCTCATTGGCGAATTCATGCAATATTAATACATTCTTTTAGTAATTCCAATGTCAGTATAAAGATAAGTTAGTTTTCGCTGAGACATATAGGTAAAGTTGTTTACATAACCGCATGTTGTATTTGAAAATAAGCTTAAGGCTCCCGTCTACCGGCCATTTTGATCTCGTGAACTTCGTGTTAATCCGATGGGAAATCTACTACCGTCCTCAAATCTATAATGTTTCTTCTGTTATGAATGCGAAAGAAAAGTGCATCTAAAAGAGCAAAAGATAATGAAGTTTTCTGCGGAATTACATTTTTCCTCGATTTTTGAGAATACTTTTTAAAGAACGGAAAACCCACTATAGCGAATCATTAGAATAAGAGTAAGAATATTTTTAAAAATCGGGGAGGGAATGTAATTCCGCTGAAACCTCCATCATTTTTTGCTCTTTCAGATGCACTTTATTGCTTTCAAATAGATCAAATAGTATAGATTTGAGGACGGTAGTAGAAATTCCATGGGAGACGGGAGCCTTAGTGTTTTCGTCGAAGAAATTTACATATTAAAAATAATTGCAGATTTATTTGAGTCTTACTAAGCACCAATGAAAGATCATAAATCAAAGCCATAATTCCAGTTTCAATCTCCGAAAGAAAAAAAAAAGAATCGAGTGCAATAGATTTGACTCATCTCTCATGACCAAATCCTTTATTAATATAGTTCCGTAACCGTACCTGTATTACTAGAAAAACAAACATTTGTGAATGGACACGTCCTATTTTTCTTATGCCGTTTTACGTTGCAATTCTAAATTTTATTTATTGTATACATCCTCTTCTACGCGGAATTGTAACGAACGGACACGTTTTAAAATGCATTTTTATGGGGACTATGGAAGATTCCCCCTCACACTTATACCTGATGTAGTTCGCTCGTTTTAATTCGCATTCTCTGGTTTCCAGACAGGATATGCTCGTGGCGGATTCCGATTATCCCTTTTGAATTCCCCCCCCCCGGTTATTGGCATCATAAAACGCTCAAGATTGTGATTAAATAAAATCATAGTAATGAGTTATTGCGAAAGATTACATATAATATGAATTTTTTTTATGCATATGTCGTTTCCTTAATATAAAATGGAAATTTTAAGCAAAAAAGTCCAAATAGAAGCTGAACTGTTTTTACTTTTGTTGGATAATCCTTGCTTCAGAAATTTTATTTGAGCATTCTCGATTACAAAACGTTGAAAATCGAGATTGAAGAAACGGAAAATTTGCCGGTACGTATATTTTGATAATGTTCGTAGATGTTGTTATCTTTATACATTTTTAGTAAACGAATGTAATTTTTTTTTCGCATTTTGTAAATATATATCTCGTTTCCCCATCTCTCTTTTTTTTTTTTTTTTTCTCTCTCTCTCTCTTTTGTAAGAAGAGTGTATTATCTTCATAAGTTCATTCTCGGTTCGTGAATTTACGAGATTAATTTTAAAATGTTGTGGAATCTAAGAAATTTCCTATCAGTCATAGCAGAAGCAGTCATTATTCCACTTTGTTAGTTGTAATACTTCATATCGTGAGTAATTCTTTCAAATATAATGAACAAAACACTCATTATTATACTCTTATTAAATCATAATCGTGGACATTTTTATGGTGCTATTGATCGGAGGGAAAAAACGATGAATAATTCAAAAGAGAAAGAACTGAAATCGCCACGAGCGTAATCCTGTCTGGAAAACTACGAGCGTGCGAATTAAAACGAGCAAAACATATCTGACACAAGGATTCGAGACAAACATTATTTCATATAAAAATACAAGATTAAAACGTAATTCATACTTAAAACGTACTTATACGTGCAATATATATATGTATATGCACACACTAAATTTTCCACTAGTCAAGTACACTCATCTCTTGTTCATTTCAGACAGTATCTAATTAATGTATTTATAACACAGAAATGATTTAACATTATTTTCGATCGATCAAATATTGTTCAATTCTTAGCGAGGGGGGGAGTAATAAAATTATGCACTTAATTTGGAAACTGAGAAAATTTAATTTTCTGGATTTAAGATGTATATAATAATCTAGTTTCACAGGGGGATTTATGTCACCATCTACTCACAACTTTACTACATGTATTTAAATATTCCATGATTTGTTGTTCAAATTTTAACTAATCATTCTTTTCAAAATGATTTAATTAAAATTTTTAATTCAAATTTGAAATATCGTTAGTTTTTTCACTTGCTGGCTGGAATATATGTTCTTCGCATTGCGGGAATTTTGAAGATGAAAACTATGGTGAATCCATTGTAGGAAGTAAAAATAGAGACCTTGCGGTCATGTGTGCGTGACGTAATCTGCGCTGCGAAGAGGGTAGTCTTCCTGAGTGTTAGAGAGAGAAGACGAAAGATGCAAAAACTCTGTCACTAAATGTGAAATTAAAAATTCATATAGAATCCACTTAGTCATATTTTTTTTTTTCGGTTCTTATTTCAATTCCTTTGAAACAACCTCTGCATATATATATATATATATATATATATATATATATTTTTTTTTTTGGGGGGGGCTATCAAGGGTGTGGATTTGTATAAAAAAGCAACAAACCAACAATTAAACATTCAGTTTTATATTAGATTTGATATGTAGGAAAAACTAATGTGGCGCCGTTATTTTTTACTAGCTTGAAAAAATCAAATTGCGTTTTTAAAAAAAGCTCACTAAAATGCGAATCTTTTTAACGAAAATAGTTCGAGAAACAATTATTGCATCGGCTGGAAAATTGAGGGAAATGGTGAATAAAGAGCTTTTTCGAGAAATATCTATCGCCAAAAATAAATCTGAATTTTTTTTTAGCGGGAATATGCTTACGCATTAACGAAGCACCCTTAAAATTTTTTGGAGTGAATGCGATCAACGATGTGGATTTGTGTAAAGCATAGGCAAATAAACAGACTTTCAAATTCATAAATTAATTATTAAATTAAATTTTTTGTAAGTATCGAAAAGCAAAGGAAATTATACTGTATTTTTACAATTTTCAAATAAAAGCTTCAAGTGTCCTATGCCATATTTTTATAAATTGTGTTTCTTCCCTTTTCAATCGTCTGCGCCCCGCTCAGACCTAGAAGGAACCCAATATGTGTATATGTGCTCATGATTATATAAGTAATTAAAAAATGTACCATAAATAAAAGCTTCCCCCACTGCGTTAATTGAAAGAATTGGTTAATAAGAAGAGGCTGCAAGTCCAACCTATGTTTTTAAAGCCAATGATATCTTCAGTTGCAAGTAGCCGCGGTAGCCTAGTGGTCATGGCTTCGGATTCGTGGCCGGCGGTTTTCGTTCAGTCGCGGGTTCGATCCTTGGCCGCTAAAGACCCGCCGTGTAGCCGGGGCTGATGCACGTTAAATCTGTGGGGGCCCAAAGTTCTCCCGTTGGCTTGGTGTGAAAGTTAGGAGAAGGGGGTGCCAGCTCAGGTGTCGTCCTCGTCATTTGACCGAGGTTCAAAATTACGACAATAGCGCTTGTGTTACTTCTAGTGCGACATTAATAAAAACTAAATCTTCAGTTGCAATGCCCCACCACAAAGGTGAAGGTTAACGAGCCACCACAAATGTTTTGAAATCAACTGACATCTTCAAGTACAATGTCAGTAGTAATTTTTAAAAAAAGGTTTGAAAGAAATCTCGGTCATCGTTAGGAAGGTTTTTTTTTAACTGCCTGTCACCTAAGAGACAAACAGGAGCAATTGATGACTTCACTTATCGACAACCGAACTGCAAAAAAGATTTTTTTTTAATTTAATGATTTTAAAAAAAAATTAATCGAAAAAATACATAACATTTAATAAATCAAAATATTTACTTCTGCCTCTCAAAGGAATCCTCCCTCAAACTTTTTGAAGAGTGATCACGGTCAGCGTTATTTCAGATGTGTTGTGAGTTCTAATCCTGATGCCACTAACTGATCTGTCGTGTAACGAGACTGATGCATGTTAATGTGTTGGAGATCTAAAATCACGTCGCAGATAGCCCTCGTGTAAACCCTAAGTGCGATGTAAATAAACAATTAATCAACCTGCTCCCCCTTCCATTTTAGATTAAATGGAAAATTGTTTCCAGTTCTCCCGAGGTATTGTATTTTAACAAATTCAAAACGTACTCCTTCGCTTTGTTGTATGTTAGTATATTTGCATTAGGACTCAAAATTTATTATGAGAGAAAAGGCGCAACTGCACCTTACATAAGAATGAAGTGCACGTTTCAGAGCAATTGAAATATCCTCTGATACTTCTACGCTCAGGAGCTTACCTACTTCAGGAGGTACTTGCATCACGACCCCGAGGCATCCTAATGATCTTTTTTTTTTCTTTCCTATGAAGTTGCTATCTTAGGTGAACTCGGGTGACACGCCCCCGGGATATTCTGGCGATTCTTCCCTATTTTCGCCTCGCCTTGTCAACCCCCCCCCCTTTTTTTTTTTTTTTTTCGAAAGTTTAGATCACAGTTACATTTTTTTTTTGGCGCACCATCTCGATGGCGCCTTCAAAACTCAACCATCATTCACATCCCACTGATAATTTTCTATAGAAGCATTTCATTTAAATTTTAAGTGGCGTCTGGGGTCGTCTCTCTCCCGACCCTTCTGGAGAGGGGGTGTTGTTCCGCCGAGCACTGCGCATCGGATCGATGCGGAATCGCAGGGGGATGTTCTCCCGGCATTCCTTGCACTCGCAGCGGATCTCGCGGAACAGGAAGACCCTTGTGTTCAATCGACCATGATCACCATTTACAGGTACAACAGTATTTTTCTTGAGACTAGTCTTTATTGAAGGATACTCTTCTGTGGTTCTGTGTCAGCTTTCATGAAAACTTAAAGTGGTTGGTTCTTATTGTCTAGAAACGTAGTGTGAAATAGATCATGGCGTATCTCCTCGGTTTTTCCACTCTTGACGATGAAATGGGAAAAATCCTCAATAACTTTGGTGTTTGGTGCACTGTTTACGTTCTTGAAATGAGCGACTTACTTTTATTATATGGCGTGTAACGTCTCTCAATGTAAATGTGTTCTAAAAAGAGTCACGTGTATTTTAAATATTCTGAGATAATTAGCTTGTTGTAGCATCAGTTAATCTTTGGGTGTTTAATGATTTGTTACCTAGAATCTACAGGTGTGGAAGAAGAAAAAAAACTTAGTTCAAGAAAATTATTACAATTTTAAACCAAGCCTTTGGCTATTGTTATTTTGGCTCCACGAAAGCGCGATGTTTTTAAAATTATTTCCCGGGAGTCGTTTCCTTTTCATTAGTGATATAAATAATTCCCATTAAGTATTCAATGTGCGGTAAAAATTCATTTCCCTTATTTTTCGTTCTCATTTGGCGTTTTGTTTTTTTAGGTTACCATTATTTTTATTAAATATCAAATGTTAATCGTAGCAAAGGTGCGCGTTATATTGTTGTTGCGCTAAATGGGTTTCCTTTTTATGTTTGAATAAATATGGATTTCGAATCTTCGCAATAAAGTATTCGAAAAGCACATTTGAAATAGTTTTGACATTTTTATTTATTTATAGGTATTTGTCATTCAATTTTGATAGATGAAAAATATTTAGTTAGAATTTAAAAAAAGATCACTTTCAATAATTTCTGTATTATGTAATACATTATGATGCGAAAGAACTAATTTTTTCAAGTATTCCCAAAGAACATAATTTTCAATTTGCATATAAAGAGAGTGTATTTTCAGTATGCATTGTTTTTTCATCTGTCTAACTTAAGGTATAAAAAGTCAAATTATGCAATTGTTGCGAGTGATAAAAGAGTACGAGTACAAAAACGTGCAACCTTACTTAATCTTTCTGAAGCTTTTAATATTTTTATTATTTTACTCTATTGGAAATAAACTGCTTTTTCTTATCCTACATTTCAATATTAATCGGTAACTTTTCCTAATTTTTTTTTATTACAATTGCTTTCATTGGAATCAATAATTCTACACCATTTTGTGTGGGAATTGTTCCATATACTCCTTCACAATAAAATATAATTTGTGCATTTATTTCTTTTAGTGTGAAAGAGAGCCACCAAATAGCTGAAGCCAACCAAGAGAAGAATTCAAAGATGAGAGAAGCTCTGGGAATAAGTCAGTATTTTGTTGAAGGGAGCTCCTTGGATCCTGAGCGAAAGGCAAAAGAAGCTGCGGCAGCTGCAGCTGAAGAAGCAAAAAAGAAATACACGTATGCCTATACAATTTCATTCTTGTATACTTAATGTGTGTGTGATGAACCCATTATTATCTTCTGATATTGTGTAAAATACTTATTTTTATATATATATACCAGCATGCTAATTGTAATTCAACTGCATCATGTTTCACAAACTAATAACTGAATATATTGAGGCAACTCTGCCCTACAGTGTTTTTCAATTGAAGCTAATTTGCGATTTTTTAATTAATTTTAGTAAATAGTTGAAGTAGAGTTAAAGCATATATTCAGTCTCTTTATCTAACTTAATAAGTATGGCATTTATAGGTTAGGAAATACATTAGCTTTCATTATTTCATTGACATCACTGTTTTTAAAGCTAGTACAAATGGATAAGTAATATGTGTGGAGCACAAATTCGGAAAAAATGTATAATTTTCGTATTTGTCATGAAAAGGCCCACTCCATGACTTTAAATTTCTTTTTATTGTAATTATTACTTATGATCATACAAAAATAAGCCTGATTGATGCTACTGAATGTAAATGTAAAATCGGTTTATTTATTCAGTTGTAAAATTTGTTATTTTGTGATGAAAAAAAAGATTTAAACCTTTATAACTATACTATTTTTGTATAAAAAATAAACAGGTTTTCATTATTATTTAGTGAAAATGTTGCTTTCAGAATCGTTTTGTATAAATTTCAATATGTTAAAATGTTTTATCTACAGGCTCATTCCTGATTCTAGTAGCTCTTCTTCTCCGGAAAGATCTCAAGGTAAAGAAAAAGATCAAAAAAGAAAGAAGAAAAAATCTCATAGCAGTCGTGAGAAGTAAGGATATTGCTCACTGGAAATATTTGCTATACATGTATTTCGGTTAAGTAGTTTGTAGATCATAGAAATTTTTTAAGACCGTGTTTCTATTGTCTTATTATTTAGTAATAAAATAATTTTATGACCTATTGTGCAAAATTAACTTTTAGGACATTGTTAATTCGCAAAATTCATTGCTTTTCCATTGAAATTTCTGGTTATATGCAATTAATTAGTATTGACTTAATTAATTTTAACTTGAACTGTGAGATATTATGTCACATTTTAGTTTAAGCATTTTCTGAACCTTCACTGTAGGTTAATACAAATTCACATTTATTCCACTGAAATTTGATGAATTGGAATGAAAAAGTAATTAAAAAGCTTAACATACTGGGTTTAACATAATTTTTTTTTTATTTGTATAACAAAAAATGTTACTTAATTTAATTTTATGTATAGTGTATTTTGTACAGTTTTTAACTGAGAAATTTTGTTTTACAGAGTTGAAACATCTCCTAAAAAGAAGAAGAGTGCAAAAAAACACAAGAAAGACCGGTAAGTGTTTTTTTGAATAAAATTTGTTTTTCAGTAAAAATTTTAAAGCAAAAAAAAAGTTTTGTTTGATAGATGGAAGAATTTGGTTACTTGTAATTCATGTTAATTAAATTTGTTTTCTTATTGTGTAATTTAAAGCTAAGTAATTTTTATAAAGTTACATTGAAATTTTTATTTGTTAAATCTTAAATATAAAGCTTTGAAAACAAATATACAGAATCACATTTTATGTTTGATATTTTTCCGATAAACTTAAGAATATGAAAAAATTTTGATTTAAATTTGTGTGGAAATTTAGATTTTTGAGATTCTTACACATTTGTTGAATAATTTGTTTTAATGAAAAGTTTAAGAATATTACATTGCTCATATGAAGGCAGCTCTTAACTGTTTTGATACTTTTAATAATATCAGTTCTTCTTTTAATAACTTCTAGAATATATATTTTTTCATCTGTTGAAAAATAAAATTAAGTATTGTCAAATTTTGTTGTCAAATGTTCAATCTGAAGGTAAACAAAAAAAAATTGTGATGAGTGGCTTTTCTTTGCTTTGTTCTAAAACAATGTCAGAAATTTTAATCTCTTCCTTTTTTGTATGCTGTATGCAAGGGCGTGTTGATCTAAGGTAAATGTTACTGTTTTTCTAGACATATGTTAGTTTTTTTAAAATTTGTTTTCTTCATGTATTTTTATATCTAAAACTTTAATTGTTATTTAATTAAACTACTTTGCTTGCTTCTACAATTCTTCTATGAATAATAAATTATATAAATCAAATTTATCATATAAAATGCCAATTTTAATTACAGTAATTTCGGGTAGATAAGCCACCCTGTGGTTTAGATATCATATGATATTTAACTTAAAAAATTAAACTTCATCAGATAGCTGTAATTCCATAGGCACCACCTCAAAATGTTTGGAAATATGGCACTTTATACTCAGTTATTCCCTTTTATATGGATGTAATTATCCTTGATAACATTTACAACGTAACTATAAGTTGTAATATATAAATGAATGAATCAGAAAATGCAAACCACGGAGTTGAGCAGAAAGTACAGATGCTAAATTTTAACTTTTTAACTCATATAATCCGTGGCTTATCTACCAGAAAGTACACTACTTATGTGACTTAGTTGTGCATAAATCTATTTTTTAATCCTTTGAATTATTTTGTATCTTTTTAATTTATACCAATATTTGTCTTGAATTGATATTTCTTGTATATTGTAGTTAAGAAATCAAATTATTGTTCTACATAAACATCTATTACAAGAAAAAAAAGTTGTCATAAAAGAAATAAAAAGTGATTAATTCTTTTGTGAAAGTTTTTTTTATCTGTAAATAATCAACAGCAAAAAAGAATGCTATTGAATGAAAAATTTAAATAATTAACTTTTTGAATTCAATTAATATTAAAAAAATTTATCTGTTTTGTTTCCAAATCTATTTTTCTATAGTTTTTAAAACAAAAGGTGTTAGTTGTTCCATATTACCATATTTTTTGTTATTTTGTATTAAATAAAAACTAATGATTAGTTTTGTTTTAAAAGTATAATGTTAAGAGAAAAAAATTAGACTTTGTAGAAATTGAACAAATAGCTCATGTGATTTCATATGAGTAGTTTTGAATAATTCCTCCATTTTACACTATTTCCGAAAATCCCTAATACTTTAGAATTCTTTAAAAAATTTATACAGTGGAACCTAAATTTTATGTTACCCATCCCAAGTTTTCTCACTCTTTTGGAATCGTTTTTCACCACTCCAAGTTAAAACCTTATACTAATGGCATTATATAGAACTCAAAACTTTTTCTTCTTTTAATACAGCAGATTGCAAAGGCTGCCTTTTGCTTTTTAATGTATTAGATATAGATTTATTTTCCATCCCTGTTCTTTTATTGTTTACAGTTTTCTTTATATTGCAGAGAACTGACAAGAGTTTCAAAGACTAGTTTTTATGTGATACATTCATTCATCTGCATTAATGTTTAACATCACATATTAATTGAGATGTGTTGGAAAGAGATCTTTTTGCCATTTAAGAAAGATAGAAAAGTTATTGAGAAATTTTGGCTATTTAATGGTACTACAGTCAATCCCCAAAGTTTTTAAGAGATCACGTATTCAATGTTACAAATTGTTCTGAAAACACTAGAATAAAAAATTGGTAAAAATAAAATAAAAAAATCTAAAGGAATTTTTTCATTTCTTTACATTTATAGTTAAGCTCTCTTTTGAAGGAGAAAATACTGGAAACTTCAATTTCATTTAGATTGAGATTTTTAACTTGGGAGAGTTGTAAATCAAAAGAAAGATTGACCTTTTAACCAAAATCTATGAATGGAGATTTATTTATTTCTACCTACTTTGATACTGTTCAAAAGTGAATTTACAAAAGTTTTGTAGATAATCTTCTAAAACCAGAGTAAACTTTTTTTTAATGAAATGAAAGTTGTTGAAGTTACATTATCCTTTTTTTTTTTTTTTTTTTTTCCATAAGTTTCACCCTTCTGGTTTCAATTGCTTATAAAACTAACATAAAATCAGGGTTCCTCTGTTATTTTTGTACTCATATATCCATGAGTTTTTGCTTGAGAAATTGATGTAGAGTTGTGTTTCATTGGCAGCCTTATTTTGTAAATTATTATGATTATTTGAAGAAAATTGTCTTAGTTTTAAGTAGAATATTTTTTTTTTCTTCTTAATTTTAAGTAGCTCAAATGAGGGAAAATTATTAGTGAAAAAGTGTGTTTAAGTATATGATGATATGACTGTAAATTGATTTTTGTTCTTAAAATTTAATTATTTGTAATTACTTCTGCTTCTTTAATTCTGAGATTATTATACTTCTAGTTTATATGTATTTTCAGTCTCCTTGTATGAAGTATTTATAATTCCTTAAATAAGCTAATCCTTTTCTTTTGACAAACTTGAAAATTGCATGTATTTTATGAAATAAAGATTGCATACATTTTTAAACTAAAGAAATCTTAAGCAAATAAATCCCCCCCCTTCTTTTTATAAGAAGCTATGTTCATAATAAGATTTTTGTATATTTGTATGCTATTTAAAATTGATGGTTAATTTAAACGGGATAATTTTTATATATAACCTTTTGGAAATAATAGCATTGCTCTCCCTAAATACCTGTTTAAATAAAATTGAATAAAGTATGAATCTGTTTCTCTAAATTATCTGAAAGCTGCAGCTATGTTTATATTGAAATTTTCTTTTCCCTTTTTAAAAATAATTAGTAGTTGGATATATTTTGGATGTTAAATTATTTTAAACTTTTGCTTTTTTCTGCTTTAATTCTTTTATAAAACCTGTAGTAGTATTTACAATAGTACTTTAAAGTCATTCTTTTCTTAAGAAATTTTTTTATTACTTTGTTTATTTATTCTTGTTTTCATTGTGCTAAGTTCTCAACATAATTTTTATTTACAATTTGAAAATGCATGATTTGAAAATATCTGGCTTTCACATTTGATCTTACATTAATAAAACATTCTTTTCTCCCCTGACTTGGCCGTTCATTTTGTTGGAACATTGGTAATGTTTTCAGCATATCTTATGTACATATGTATCATTTTGAGTGATTGTAGTTTGTAAAAAACACTAAATTTTAATCATGTTTGTATGATTATAGCTACACTCTTACCTATTTTGAAATGCTTTTTACTGAAACTTTATCTATATTTTTAAAAAAAAAAAACAGATCAGTCTCTCCAGATGTGCAAAAAAAGAAAAAATCTAAAAAACCTGTGAAAGAAAAAAGCAAATATAAAAGGTAAGCAATTTACAATGTATGAAAAATGTTCCACTTCAAATCGATTTTTTTTTTTTTTTTTTTAATTTTTGTTCACAAATGAGGGTTCTTAACCTTTGATCATTTTCAAATTTTTGTCTTTGATGCAAAAATTTGTAAAACTGTAAAATATGTTATACAATAAAGAACCTCTCAAAAGTCATCAAAAATTATACTTGAATTCATATGTTTTAAAAAATGTAATTATTGTTTTATGTTATAATACTGAGATGATGCAGTTTTGTTAATCAACAAAAAGATGTTACACATCAGCATACATTTTCTTTTAATGTAGATTTCCACAAACAACCAGTTATCTGGCTAAACTAAACACTAAATCATATTTTCTGGATAATTTTAATGAAATTATCCTTCTCAAAGAAATTATTCAATATTAATTACACACAAGAGGAAAAAATTTTAATATTGTTCCAGTGATTGTTAAAGTAACTATAAATTACAATATACATTTGATTGTCTATTATAAATTACTTGTATTAAGTTGTCTTTTCAAAATTAGTACAATTAACTTGGGAATATATTCCATAATACATTGTTTAATCATATGAGCTGCTGCTGTGTCATGAGTTTGATTGGTTGTTAGATATATAGGTTTAATAGATATACTTTGCTGAAGCATTTGTTTTTGGATACAGTAAAATATCTTTAAGTTTATTTAATTAGGACTACGCAGCATTCAGGGATTTTGAAAATCTAGGGTAACTGAAGAATAGGAAAATTGTAATAAAATATACTTACATCAAATCTTTATTTTGAACAAATCAGGTATTAGTTATAGTTATGGAAGATAATACATCTAGTTTGTGAATAATAAATGTGAATTTAAAGTTGTTTCATTGCATTTTCCATTTAGACAATATAGCTCTGTATGCCATTTGTTGCTAGTAACTATTGTTAGTGGTGTAACTAAGGTTTTGTTGACTTAGCACAGACTATTCACTATCTCCCTCCCTCACCACCTTTTCCTTTCATATATTTATAGCTGTTAGATGATTGCAAAAACGAAAACAGTTTTCATTGTCAGGTCCTTTAATCTAAAATTTGCCATTCATAAATTAGAATATTATCATAATAGAGTAATTTTTATGCTTTGGATCATAGAATACCTTTTACTTTAAAATGTTTTAATGTGCCTTCTTAAATTTTCTTTTCATCGCTCTTGGCCTTTACAAAAAAAGTCATAATTAAAGAAGGTGTAGGTGTTTTAACGTTTTATATTTGTTTATGTTTTATTTTGCTGCAAATAAACAATGTTTAGTATTCAGTACTTATACTTGTTATTCTTTCTCACATACACTATGAAGTATATGTATTATAAAAATGAAAGATTTTATGCAATGTAATTATTTCTTATTTAGTCTATATTTTTTATGAAGAGAAATATATCTTGTGAACTTCTTAAACAATGAGTTATTTAAAGTTTTATCCTTATCCATTATTTTCCTTGTTAGCAAAAATGATGTATCCCGCAAAAAAACACATGCACGTTCTTCCAGCAGTTCTTCTTCGGATAGTGGATCTGCTGATGATGAAAGCAGCAGTCGATCTACCAGTCGAGATCCAAATGTAGATAGGTAGGAAGATCAATCTTTATTTATTTTGTTACTTTTGTCAATTTGTCCAAAGTGTGCAATTATATTTTAATTTTTTTTTAATCAATGTTAGTTTTTGGAAAACTGATATCTTTATAATCTATTGTGCATCAAAAATAAGTAATAAAATTTTTGATTTTGTACTTAGGGTTACCCATGATCAGGTACGTATTTGAACTTAATATTTCACTTTGCATGGAGCATTAACTTGTAAGAGTCCATTTTTTTTTATATAAAAATGGATATGAACATGCATTAATCATGCACCCAAGTAGTAAAAATAGCACCAAAGTTTTGCACTAAAAATGTTTAATTGAAATTGCATTCATTTTTATTTAAACTTGAACATAATTATGTAGAATGTAAAATATCAAAATTCATACATTTTAAATTGCTTTTTTTTTAGAGGAAAAAAAAGATTCTTAAATAACTTTTTTCTTAACAGTGTAAAATCATCTGAATAATATTTGTTGATAAGTATATAAAATAATCAAATATCCATATAATTTTTTTTAGTTATAATTCACTCTTTGTATATATATTAAATGGATAATATGTATGTATTGATATTTTTTTTAAAAAAATTCATCTAATAAAGTGTACAGTTTTTATACTTTTATTGTAAACCTTTACGCAAGTTGGTATTTCGTTTCTGAAACGGTTTAAGTTTTATAATTTTTGAAAAATATGGAACATAAGAATAATATTTAGTTATGTGAAATATTTTAAAATAAATTTTTTCAACAATTTTTAAAAAAGTTGTAGAGGGATTTCTTATTTTTTTTTTTTTGTGGTAATAATTGTACTGCACAGAATATTAGCTGCTTATATAAAATAAGTTGCTTTTTTAAGAAAATCATATTAATTAGGCATAGTACACACTCTTTGCATGTGTAAAAAAATTAAAGCATTTTTTTAGGAATAAAATATTTTATTAATTTTTTCCTCATACTAAAGGTAAATAGTATTTCTTTCAGGTTAATTTAAAAAGTTCAAATGAATACTTTACTGCAGAATAAATGTAGTTTTAAATTGTTATACATATCAATAAAATTTGTTATATGTTTGAAAACCAACTTCAGTTTCCTAAATTTCTCTACTTTTTAAACATTATTGAAATCTGCTTAATATATTCACATAAAGTGAAGCATAATAAGGACATTTTTCAGTTAAATAATTTAGATGAATATATTATAGTTCTGATATATTGAAACTTTGGGGGCCTTAACTTACACTAATGAGCAAGAAAACCAAATTGCATCTAATCTTAGTCAATGCTCCAATTGTAAATTGATATAAGTATGTACAGAAGCAAGTAATTGTCAATGTGTGTGGAAGTATTTAATATGGATATCATTGCTTATTGAGTTTTCAACCATCATCTAATGCTATTATATTATGAATTTTAAATATATTTTTACTCCAATTACTTAATATTAATAATTGAAGAAAATGGTATTCAATATTTTTATTGAACATTTTAATCAGATAAAATGATTTGTTTTACAGCGATTCATCCCAGGATAAGCATAAGAATAGCTCTAAGCATGAGAAGGCTCATAAGGGAAACAGAAAAAGAAGCACAAGCTCTGAAAGGATTCGATATTCTAAAGATGCAAGATCTCGAAAGGATATTTATGAAGCCAAGGTAAAATAACTTTATCCTTGTGTCTCTTTCATATTAAAAAAAAAGACATTGAATTATTTTATTTATTTGTCCTTAAGTATTGTCTAAGGTAAGTACTAATTTGTAAATAGGCAATTTGAGTATTATTGGGTTGGTGAGAATAAACAGGTCGAGGAAAGAGACTGAACCATAGATTAATTTTAAAAGTTCATCAATTGCATTTATTATATTGAAAATCCTTAAGGTAACTGAGATGTTTGTTTCCAAGAAAAATAAACTTATTTTGTGCTAAGTTAAAATTATTCTCACTTTTTTAAATCAAAAGCAATGGAAGTCATATTTGTTATCATTGAGATAAACTTATACTTATGTATTAACAAGTAATAATCACTAGCTGTGTTTACATTTGTAAGTAGTGTACAATACCTTTAGTTTATCGTATTTACATCTTTAAAAATTTGCAAAATACTTGTAAACATAATATTTTATACAATGAACATAATTATAATTTCAAAATTTGGATTTAATTAAATTTACAAAAAAATTCAATGTATAATTAATAACCTTATTTTATAAGCCCACGGGAAATAGCATCACTATGTTTTAGTAATTTTTGAAGAAATTGTATCAGAATCCTAAATCCCCCAAAAAATTCACCTTTTGAAATTCAGTTTTCTAATTCTATGTGTATGGTAATGTTTTATTTATCAAATTTTAATAAATAATACATTTATGGAATCGGCAGAGCTCCTTCTGTTTTCAAGCAGTAGAATCAAAAAATACAAAATTTGAAATATTAAAGTTCCAGTTACCGTTAGTTTCTTTTTGTGAGAAAAAAAAAAATATTCAGATTTCCATTCTAAAATCATTAAAGGAGCCATATGATAAATAAAAATAACTTATGATGTGATCCTGAGTAGAGTTATATAATTTTTTTTTAATGTAAAAATTTATTAAATTGTATGAGTAAGGAAAAGTAAGAGAAATATTATTTTATCAACTTGTGTTATAAAAGTTATATTTTTGCTTTGATTTCTCTCTTTTGTATTCTTAAATTTTAACTGTAAATTTTTACTAATATTGAATATAAGCTGTGGAAATTTACATGCTATCTGTTTACATCCCAATCATAATTTTTGTAAATAAGAAAGTTGAACTATGAATATGTCAAGATCAGAAAGAAAAACTTGAAGTAAAATTAATTGGGATGGAAGGAACTCAATACAGTTTATGCTCATAAAAACCATTGAAAATTTTTTGATTATTCAAAAAATGATCAAAAAAAAAAAAAAAAAAAGAATTACTCAAAGGAATTAAACTTAAATTATTTTATAAATAAGTAGTCATATTAATTCTTCCCAAAATTTTGAAACATATTATTTGCTAGTTGTAGTTTTTTTTAAAACATTTTATTTCAGAGTGTATTGTTACTATTGTTGCTTGATTAATTAATAAAACTTAATTTTCAAAGGTTTAATAATTACCTAAAATCACTTGTAAAAATTTTATTGTTACTCTGTTCTAAGTTATAGAAAATATTTTTTAGATAAATTAACTTATTAACAACATCTAACTACTTTTATTTAATGAATTATAATTTTTTCCTATCAAAATTATTGTATTCTGGGTTTGTTGCTTGTTTACATAAATAAATTATGCATCTATCCAAAACTGATTTTCTTCATTTTATCTCAATATTGAACTGCACACTGTAGGATGTGTTAATGTAAGTATTCAACTTTTCATATGAGCAACAAGATTTGTAACTTAATCACATTCAAGCTAATTTACTATAAAATATTATAAATCTATTTTAATTGTTTTTGCTCATTTTTTATTACTTCCTGTTAACTTCTTGATAATTTAAAAAAAACTGAAATGTTTAAATTGACTTTTAATGTTCTCAGATTATAATGTGCATTTTAAAAAGAGAATTTATGTACTTCTGTTGAAATTTATTTTGCCGATCTTTTATCTATTGAACTACAAATAAGATATTAGATACAAAGAAATGTATGATTGAACATAAAGCCTTTTTGTTTTTATGCATTTAAATTTTCGTAGGTAATCATTTGTGTAAATGTTGAGTTTATTTTATGCTTTATTAAATTGTGCTTTTTATTAACTCAATTTGTCTTTTAATTTCAATATCAAAGTGTTTCTTTTGAAAAGATTTAGAAAGTATAGAATAAACAACATTCATTTTTAAAAAAAAATGTATCTGAATTAGAAAATAAGTTATGTAATACATTTAATTCTAGAAGGAATTTTATTTGTCTAATAAGAATGGCTGGCTTTATGAGCAATTTTTCATAATAATTAAAAAACTGAATTATAATTAATTCAATTTTATACTCAAAACTAAAAATTTGTTTAATTTCATAAACTTTTATGTGCCATTGATGTTATGAAAAGTGAATTTATACTTCAAAATGAGTAGAGATTAAATAAATTTGCAGGAAAAAAATATTTTTGAATCAAGCTTACTAATTTATAACATATTTACCTTAATTTTAAATTTCATTTTTGAAAAAGGTACAATATTTATATTAAATTTTTTATTTGAATGTACTCTTTATATGAAGATGCAACTAATATTAAAATTAAGTGTATAACTTTTTTTATTGTCTGATATATCTGGTAGTAGACTAGAATCTTTAATTTCTTTGCAAGTTGTATGTATTAATTAAAATAAGGGTAGGTAAAGGCATTCTCTTATTGTTAAATGGATCTTAAATACTCATTTTTGTTTTTATTAAAGCTACTATAGTAACCTGATGGATAAATTTCTCAAAATCTCTGGGTTTTTTTTTTTTTTTTTTGTAAAACCACTTAATTAAAAGGAAAATTTTGATTTTTCTTATTCTGGTCATCATTAAGTATTTCTTAATATTTTTCATGCAACTATGAAGTTTAACTTTCGTTGTTTTCCTAGAAGGCCAAGTACAAAAGAAAATCCGCCTGTACTTCATCTTCTTCATCAGATGATTCCTCTCCAAAGCAATATTATCGTCTGGAGCCTGTTCTTCTGAAATCCAAATCAAAGCACAAGAAATCCCGTCAAATAATTGAAATTCCCAAGAAGAGTACCTTTGAACTGAAAAAATATGATAAGAAAAAAAGGACTTGGGAATCTTCGTCTTCTAGTGATGAAGAAGCTTCTAAACCAGAGATCAAACGTCGTAAACGATCTGAATCACCTCCTGCCTCTAAGACTTCTAAACAACGCATAGAAAGGTATGATGTATTTAATTTTCTTGTGAGTATGTATGCAAATCAGAATTTTTTCCCTATTTAATGTACCATATATGAAAAAAATAAAAAGTGCATATGTAATAAAATTTAAAAGATTAAGATATTTCGTATTCTTCTTGTGATATTTTAATTATAATATATTGTTTCATGTGATGTGAACAACTTTTTTGGTTTCCCTACATATTTATTTTTTTAAATGTTTATATTATTTCTTCAAAGCATTCTCAAAAACTAGGCTCTCTCAAATTTGTTATATACCTTAAAATTATTCAAATCCAAAAAATGCTTTTAGGATTAATCGAGCTTTTTTTTATTATTATCTAAAAAATCTGGGGAAGTGGAAGTTACGTGATTCTTAACATATTATTAGAGAATTGGATCGATTAAGGTAGTTAACTAACTTCTTGTCTATTCAGCAATTTTGTTCAATTTTATCGGATATAAACTATTATCCAAAATGTCATTGATAGCATAAATCTTTATTTCATCTTTTAGGATATTAAAAGTGGGTACTAAAAAATATAATCATTTGATTTTATGTTATTTTAATTTAAATGTTCCTCTTCTAAGCAGTAATTAAATGGTCAGTAATGCTGATGGTGAACCCTTGATCCCTTAAATTCTATGTTATTAAAAAAAATTGCTAAAAAAATTTTTGTTGCCTTTTTTAAAAAATCATAAGTTCATTTCCTTCTTATTTTAACTATAAGATTCAGCACTAATGTATTTTTCTTTTGTTCAATTTTTCTCTTAATATTTTAAAAGGGATGAAGCAAAAACTCAGAGCAAAAGTGATTATCACAAATCTTCCAAACGATCTGAAAGGGACAGGCATAGCTCTCTGTCTAATAAACATCGTCAAAACAGATCACATTCTGGTGGAAGTCAACGCAAATCCCAACACAAAAGCAAAGTTTCTGAAGATGAAAGGTATTATATTTTTTGGAACACTAAGTATAATTTATAATAAAATAGAATTAAGAGGAGAATAAATATTGAATCTCTAATATTTATAATGAAATAAATAGCAGTTTAAAAAAATGTTTCAATATATATCAGTTATTTGAATTAATATTTCCAACCTCGAACTTTAATAAGTTGACTAGGTTAAAATTTTGCTCACTCATTCTATGTAAATTTACATTAGTTAGTGAATTAGCATCTTTTTTTCATCGAAATACTTTGGACTGGTGTAGGTTTTAATTATTAAATAGAAATCTTTACCTTTTACTTATGAGGACATCCACACTGTTCCAGATGTATGAATGTGCCTCTCAGACTTTGTCTTTTTTTATCTTAAGAACAGGATTTATGACCTTGAGGTGTGCCCAAGTGATCTTTTGGTTATCTAACAGGGCTTCTGTCTTTGGTAAACCTCCAAATAATGATGAATTATGATGCACACCCAAAATACCTTAACTGTATCTTTCTATTTCTGACCCTCTTTTTTTTTCAATCAATATTTGATTAAAATTGCAAGTATATTATTTTTCTTTGTAAATTAATGAACGTTTACCATAGTTTGATCACTAAGTCCTTGCACCAATATAATTAACTAACTAGACATGAATATTATTTGTTTTCTATGAAAACTCATTTTTCTTTGATGGAAATACAAAAGCTGTTTTTGTCTCATTTCAAATTATATTATTTAGAGAAATATTGTTTGCTTTCATTTGATCATTTATCTATTTATTCATTCCCTATAATTCAAAAATCAAGATTAAATCCATTCTATTTGGAATTTTTGGAATTTATTTGTTTTTGCATCCCAAAGAAGTTCTTAGGATTGAATTTCTCCCCTTCCCCATGGGGGTATTATCCCTTTTTCCAAGTTTATTTATGAAGCATGAACATGCAAGTTATTTTTATTCCATGAGCTTGAATACACATTTTTAAAGTGTAATTTGCAAATTTTCTGAATTTGTATCTCTCTTCAGTGATGACAATCAAAGAAAACACAGAGAACGTCGGAAAGAGAGTGTGGATGGAAGGCATCATGAGAAAGAAAGCAGAAATAAAAGAAAATATGGTCGAAAGGATACCGAGTCTCCCCACCAACATAATGGGTATTCAAAACATGCTGCTAAATCTCAAGCAAGAGAAACTGTAGATTCTGAAAAAAGTGGGAGGTAAGAAATTTTGGATGAATAGATGTGAATAATTAACATATAAACAAGTTCTAAGAAAAAATATATTAATTTTAATCATTGACAGAACTAGTATGGTGTTTTACATAATGTTTAGTATATGGTATCAGTGTAGTGCTATAATAAACTTCATATTTTCAGTTAACTGCACAATTAGCTCTAGATTTAACAAACTTTAAAATGTGTATTTATTGTGATTATTTAAAATGTTTTATTGTTCTCAGCATAGTATTAAATATGCAAGTAAATCAATATTATTATACTCATAAATAATGAAAAAAGAAGTGAATAAATTCTTCATTTTTAGGTGAAATTTCTGTAAGTATCAAAGGTACAAAGTTTAAGCCTTCTGTATTGTTGTTATCTAACATCTATTTTAAATTCTTAACTTGAATAGAAAAAGTAAAAAAATAAGATGCATATTTGTTGTTTTAAAATATTTTCATAAGTATTTATTTTTTTTTTTCCATGTAAAATAAATATTTTTAAAATTAAGAAAAACTAGCTTGTTTTTCATTTAGAAGTATTGTAAAATAATATATAATTAAACATACTAAAATGAAAATTGAATTTCAATAAGAAAATAATCTGTATATTTGATTTACTTTTGTAAAACATTGTATCAATTTACTATGTGGGAAGAATCATAATTTTCCATAGATTTTTTTTAAAAAAAATTGCTATAAACCTTATTCTGAAATTGCTTTTAACTTTGATGGTATTTTAAATCTTCCTTAAAATATTCTGCCTAAAAAAAATTGAATTCTTTTTTCTGTGTTTTTTATTGGGTAAATTGCCTTTGACTGCTTTTTCTTTATAAATGGCATAAAGAATAAAGTCTAATCAGTAAAAGTATCATAAATATATTCTCTGATATAATTAATAAATCTGTCGGCATGCATTAAAAAATATTGAGCACCCATTTTTTTTGAGAATTTCTCTGCTTCTCTATTTTTTACAATCAAAAATCTAAGTATTTCCTTTTTTAAAAATAATAATAATAAATAATCCTGTGATATTTTCATCTGATACATAAAAATTCCAATGTCATGCAAATTTGTACAGATGGAAAAACTTTTTTTTTTTTTTTTTAATCAAAGTTTTTTTATTCCACTTCTGATTTGCAGAAACACACTTTCTTTACTAACAACAACAATTTCTTTTATTCTTTTAAATCCTTTCACATTACCTTGGTGATCTATGCAATTTACTTTCAGCATATTAAGTCACCTTGTGATCGTTATTCTCGAGTGTCAACTCGCTTGCTTAAACATTGACATTTCGGAGGTTGTGTTAGTGACATCTTACACTCACCCCTTACAAGATGCCCTCTACAGGTGGGCATTAAACATTGAAGATAACAGTACTATATGAGTCAAAGAATCGATATGAAAAAAAATTATAGGATCAGTTTCTAGGCTGAAGGCTAAAAAAATTATATTGTTTTCTCCCTTCTTTTTACTTAATAATTTGGAAATGTCTGTATTGAATTATTAATTGCTAAAAAAGATTTTGTTGTATATTTAAAATTTTGTAATATTTTTTCTTGTTACAATTACTCAGCAATTAAATGAGGGCATTTTCTTTCGATAAAAGATCATATCTTCTAAGTTTCTTGAGAAGTATCTTGAATTGGTTTTTTAACCCTTATTTTTTATGGATTTTTGTTTACATGCATGGAGCTAAGCAGCTGTGAAATTTTTTCTTAAACATTGTGTTCTGTTTTAGCCTTCATTATAAAAAATTCACAAATCATGTTAGTATGAAATTATATTGTAGGAATGTCATATTTTTTTTACAGAAAGTCCTGTGTTTAATTGTTTTGTAGAATTGTCTTACTGTGTTAATGGTTTTATACTTACAATCAATTCAATTTTTAATGGAATATTGTTAAAAGCAATGTTTTTCTCCTCAGGTCGGTGAGTGTTCATAGACATAAGAAACACACTCCAAGGTCCCCATCTCCTTCACCAGTTGTTTATAGGCATAAAAAGCATATAATTGAATCACCACCTTATGTGAACCCCAACACACATAAAAAGAAATTTGCTCCCAAATCTCCATCACATTCTCCTCCTAAAAAAGTCAGCTCAAGACATCACAAGTCTCGCAAAGCTTCAGTAGAGTCCTATCCATGTAAGCATTCAAACAGACATGATTCTGAAAGCAGAAGTCGTTCACCAACTGTCCTGGAAGTAAAGAGAAATGGTAAGGAATATAAAACAACGAATTCGTCGATTAGAGGCTCATCTAAAACTGCCCTGAGTCCAAGAAAAAGAAGAAATGATAGTGAATCTTCCACTAGAAGTCCAAGTGAGCACAAAAGTTCGAAAACAAAATCTAAACAAAAATCAACTTACAGAAACAGATCACCAAGTGAAAGCATGCATTCTAACAGAAGTGATGGTCAAGAATCAGAGAATGAAACTTCTGTTAAGAACTGGAAGTCTAAGAATGAAAATAAAAAAAATGACTGTAATAGCCAAAGCAGTAGTCCTGTACATTACAAAAGCAGTAATACCAAATCTAGAAAAAGTAAAACACATTCTGATGAATCTTCCCCAGTGCGTAACAAAATCTCAAATTCTAAGCCAAAAGAAGGTATGACTGTTATTGCCGAAACTTGCCAAATTACCTCAACAAAAGAACTTTTGGGTTCAAACCAGTGGAGCCAAAAGTCAAATTCATGCAGTCCAGTCAGAATGCCATCCTTAAATGATTCTAAAAAACAAAAAAAGATCAAGGAAAGTATAAAACACATGATCAAAGAAGATGCCAATAAGCACAGCCCAGTTTTGTCTAAAGATAAAAATTCAAGTCCAAAAAGTGATAAATCAAAAAGCCTTACAAAGTCTAACAGCCAACTTTCAAGTAACACACTTCAAGAAATAAAAATCAAGCGAAGTAGTACTGATGACACTGATAACAATCCAGTGCCAATGGATATGAGCAGTGATCTTGAAAATGAAGATGGGTTGAGTGTCAGAAAGAACAACTGGAATGTCATATCTAATGGAGAGAATATCATTCAGAATGCAAATGTCTCTCCAAATTCTGATTCTAAAAATGCCTCAGTTGCTAGAAGTGATGGTAATGAAACTCCTGTTACAAAAGAGGCAAAGTACACATCTAAGAGTGGGAAAAAAAGCAATGTGAAACGTCCGGAAGACGCACAAGAAAAAACTTCAAGAAGAAAAGATTATAGTCCATCTCGTAGCAGGAGTGTTAGTGAGAACCGTGACCAAGAAAATAATGCCAAGAACAAAGAAAGAACCCCTGATGGAAATCGTTCTCGAAGCAGGAGTACCAGTGTTGCACGCAGTGCAAGCCATAGTGGCAGTGAAGGATCCAGTCGAAGTCGCAGTTACAGCCATAGAGCAAAAAGCTACAGCAAAAGTCGTAGTCAAAGCTATAGCAAGAGTCGCAGCAGAAGCAGGAGCAAGAGCCGAAGTAAAAGCAGGAGTCGTAGCCACTCTAAAAGCTACAGTAGAAGTAGGAGCAGAAGTATATCTGTATATTCCAGGTTTGTTGAGAAAAACTAAATTCATACCTTAGATTTTTTTTATTATGTTTCCATTGCAGCAATCATTTTCAGTAGTGAATTATTAAAAATATCAAAACTGATGTAAATATATTTTTATAGTTTGTAAAAAAAAATAAATGGTTCAAAAAATTATATTAGCTACTTATTTAAGTTAAAATTCGAATAAAAGAGGAAAATTGAAATTCATATAATATACTCAAAGGTTCTTATATGAATAATATTATTTGATCACTATTTTCTATTAAAATCATCCATTATATATTTCTCAAAGAATTCTGTATATGGATTGTTTGTAACTAAACTTCTTAATGGAAGATTATTAATTCTAACTCGATAATAGGGGTGGAATTTTTTTTTAATTCATATGATCAATGTTTTTGGAGGAATGAAAAATATAGATGTGTACTTATTTTTGTAAAATTCTCAACTTAAATTTGATGATACTTAATGCAATGGTCAACTGGAAGATATTAAAGGTAAAAGAACTTTTTTTTTCTTATTAAAAGCTTATTATGTGAGTTTGTATTAAAGCATATTATGAAGTCCACGTAAAATTCCTTCTGTTGCTTTAATGTTCCTCTTATGACAAATCGGTATATTTTTATAGATTATAACCTTCTAAAAGTTATTGGGTTTTTTTTACCTGTATAATTATGAATTGAAATTCAAAGATTGTTTTTGATGCCAAAAATAGTAAATGTGAAGTGAGAATATTTTTTTCCTTCCACATTATGAATAATATGTATTTGTAAAACAAATGTTCATTTGTGTGCTTGCTAATTAAAATAAAATATTTTTTTGCTATTTTTTAAGTTTTTATCACAATGCTGATTATATATTATAGATGCTCCATCTCCCATTCCACCCTTGAGATTGATGAATAAACAGTGCATTTGTAAATGTAATTTTTTATGAGTATGAAAATAGAAATTAATAATTACAATTTTATACTACCTAATATAAAATGAATAAAAGTACACATTTTGGCATTTGTAGTAAGAATTAATGCTTTTAAAAGTTGAGGAAGTGAAATAAATATTAATTATTTTCATTTTTAAATATAAATATCAGAGCAGGACTTTTTTGCTCTTTTCCCTAATTCAGAAGAGATTCAATATCATTTTCTGTGTGTGTATTGAATTAAGATGTTCAAAGATTTTAGGTTAAATAAATTTTAAGGAATCTTAAGGTTTTAATTACTTGGAAATTCAAAATTGCATATTGTGTTTTTAAAATTCAAAAAGTAAATATTTTGATTTTGTTATTTGATTTCCAGCTCGTTTTATTGCTAATGAATAATTGTAAGTAATTTATCTCCGAAATAATGTTTGGGTCTTTTCTATTTAAAAATATTATGTTTCTGTTTTGTTTTAATTTTATACAAAAATCATTGTTGTCCTATACTATTTTAACTTATCATAAATTTGTTTAGCAAGACCAATTTATACTTTGTACAATCAAAGAGTTTTTTAGTTTTCTATTTATCTGCAAAAGAAGACAAATAAATAGAAAATGTTAGTTTTAAATGTTTATTTTTTTTATAGAAATCTTTTGTTATAATTATGAATAATCAATTTCTCTGGCTAATGCATAATTAGAAAATTTTTAAATATCTGAAGAATTACTTATCATTTCTGATCAAATTTACTTTTTTAAAAATAAGTTTATGTCCAAAATAATATTAATTCACTTCCCTCAAAAATAATAATTATATAATTAAAAATAATCGCACTTATAATAATGTATACTAAAAAACTTACTTAAATTTTTCACTACTTTTTCTGTCTCTGTTGTTTTTATTGAGAAAATTAGAAATAAAATGAATTCAGGACCAATATGAAGAAGAAAAAAAATTTATAAACAATATATGTTAATAATATCGTGAGCTGACCAATTGCTTATTGGTATTATGTTATTTTTGCTTTCATTAAAAATATATAAACCATTATAAAATTTTAAATGTGAATTTTATTGGGAATATTTCTTAAATTCTGTAGCGACTACTGGTTTAATAATCATTTTAAAATGCTTTCTTAAGACATTTGTAACATACTTATTATATTTTTTTTCTCTGAAAAAAGTCATAAGTGTAAAAACTCTCAAAGTAATTTTTCACAAAAGAAAAAATGCTGACTTGCAAATTTTTTATATAATTTTTTGTGAGACAAAATTTGCATGAGTCTGTGATTTTTAAGTCAAAAACTTGACATTGCAAAAACATTTGTGTATCTTATACAAAAGTTATTTGTCAATAGCTTTTCATGACCGCAGCTGAAATGTACATAAAAGTTTGATGAAATTTTTATCACATTTTAATCATCAGTTTTGATTGTTTCAATACAATTAAATATGGCAGTATTTTTGTTTGTAACTGCTAAAAGCATATATTTTTCTCAGTAATTAAAAATGCAGCTTGCTGTTATGAATTGTGTTTCCCTTGTTCTGTGTTACATAAGACAGATGTATGTTTATTTAAATAGATCTCGTTCACGATCTTATTCGTCACGTTCTCGCTCAAGATCTATTGCTCGAAGCCCATCCATTCCCAGAAGACGTGGCTCTCCCAGTTTTTTAGATAAAAGACGCATAACCAGGTAAAATATCCAACTCTAAGTATTCACCTGTAGTTTCTTTCAAACTTTTCACATAATTATAAATAGTGTACTAAAACTTTTATATATTCAAACAACAAAATATGTCATTTTGAATATGTAAAAATGGTGTGTAATTATTATGTAAATCATAACTAAATCTTTTTAAAGCAAATCGAAATACTTTATGAATTATTTAAAAATAATGTTCACATAATTAACTTTTTATTTTAAAAAAAATTAACGTAAAGGTTTTTTTTATATTATATATTTGTATATTTCCAATTTTATACAATTGTGGAAATGTCTTAACTTCTTCCTTTTACTAATACTTAAGAAAAATATTATTAAGACTAATTCTAATTTCTTCCTTAACAAAACTTTTGTATATTTACTAATATTTTAATAAAAAATATTTCTTACAAAGAAAAATACCTACTAAGTTTCCTTCTAACATAATTATCAAGTATTAATTTTCCATTGTGTCACTAACAAGGCAACTGATTCTCTAGGGCTCGTTCTGTAAGCATGGCTCGATATAGACGTTCCTCTCGATCGAGTTCTAGAACATCTTCTAGCTACCAATCTCGGTCATCTTTCAGCCGTCATTCTTCCATTAGCACCAGTAGCAGCAGTCTTTGGAGTCGAGTGTACCGCCTTTATTAGAAGTATTTTTGAAATTTGGCCCATTGGCTTCCCATCTCTAACTGCAGAAATTTAGTCGTAGCTTACTATGAAATCATAGAATTTCTATTTCTTAAGAAATATATTCAAAATTATGAACCATAAGTTTCGATCAAAAATTACAAGTTTTCTGGAAGTTTAAAATTCTCTCTATCTTCTCTCTCTCATTTCAAAGATAAATTTGTATACGAATTTGGTAATATACTGGCTCTGGCTACCCTTGGTTGAACAAGAAATGAGTTTTATTAGATACTGTGATTTCGTTTAAATTTTGTATTGGTTCTCCCCCCCCCTTTTTTTTTCCTGTTACTGCATTTGTGATATTAACTTATGTCAGGAGTAGTTATTAGGTATGTAATTCAACTTTTATTGATTAATTTAATTTATTTTATTGATTTCATTAAGAGAATAAATAATGCTCTTATTTGAGAGTTTAACATATAATTTTTCCTTTGAATTTTTTCACAAGCTTGGCTGGATTGTTTCAAACTCTATTCTTCTCCAATTGTTAAATTTCAACCGTCTGTTGTTCTCTTTTTAAACTTTCATTTTATAAATGAATTTCAATATAATTAGATAACATGTTATATATACATCTCAACACCAAGAACATATGTTATATCAAAATTAGTGATTTATTTAATCCTTCAATGTTTATTTTGCCTTTGAGTACATTTAAGTGTGCTTTAATTTTAAATGAAAATAGTTCAGATCTTAAAAATGAATAACACTTAGTCACAAGGTTTCCTCAAAATTCCAGCGGTTACTATTATCGCATGGCATTTGTTTCATTTATTTCAATCTTTGTGAGCTTAATTCTACATCATCAAGAGTTTTTTTCCTCCTTCAAATTTTCTAATCTAAAGTTGAAATTTCAATTATTTGTTCTGGTGTTTGTACCAGCCATCGTGTTCATTATTACATTTTATTGATTCAATGATCAAACCGTAGAGTTTTTAAGTAAAGCTATTTGTAGTGTACTATCCAAATAAGTAATGCTAAATTTCTGCAGTGCTGCAATAACAACCTATGATATCTGAAGAGGGAAAAGTTTGGTGGTGGTCTACAAATGAACACATTCCCATCATTTTTCAATTACTTCATTCTCTTCTGGTTTGTTGGTTTATATCATTTGAGTTTTTATACAACTTGCTTGTCCTACAAATTTTTTCTTTCCTCTACTGGTTGCATGCCCTTCTCTCTTTAATATACTTTGTGTTATTTTATTTTTATTTTGTGCTTTTTTTTTATTTTAAGAAATGTATTTGAGCAAAACTGAACATATATATATATTTTCCCCCTTTAGTATTGTTAGTTACAAATTTTGATTGCTTATTGATTTTGTTACATATTTTCTAAACCCCTCTCTCTAAAAGCAAGGAACATTTTTTTTTTCATAACAATTACTTTTATCAAATTACTGTAGAGGTTTCCTCATGATTTTTTCTTTCTTTTAAATCTCACTAAAAATCAAAATGTAGAATAAGCGTAGTTAGATTAACCAATAAATTTTTATTGATTGTGAATGAAGTATGAAATAATTTAAGTTCAGCTACTTAAATCCTAAAGAGGTATAAGTTTTTTGCTAAAATCATCAAAAAAATCTTCAATTTTCTTAAAACAGAACTCCAAAAATGTTATTAATTTTTTGAACAATGTTGTAATTACACTGCAAAATCTTAACAAAATAAAAAGTCTTGACTCAGTTTTGCTCAAATTTCATCTATATTTTTTATTTTCATCTATTTATATATTTGCATTTTTAAGTTTCATTGCACTTTATTTTTTGTTTATTGTGAGATTATTTTCTGTTGTAGGTGTGCATAATTGTTCTTTTTATTTCAGTTGATCCACATACTCTGTTCATGCACAATGCACTCAGTTACAGGTATACGTTACACATTTTTCTTTTGTTATGCACTTATGATTTGTTTGCTTTTTTTATTTTATTATTTTTGTGTGTTTTTTATGTGAAACATTGAAAACATTGCATGAATATATTATAAATATTTGAGGGTTTTTTTTAATTACTTTTTCTTGATTAGTTGCAAATATTTCAAAGATATGTTTATTTTTTGCTTAATTCATCATATTTGTTTTTATGTTATATCACATTATATATTTTCTACTTCGGTTTTAATTTTTGATTCTAAAAAAATATTGTCTCCATCTATTCACTCACACACAAAATCAACACTACTGCAGACAATGACATCTTACTTTAAAATCTTCTTTTTGGAGAATTGTAGTATTGAATTTTCTTTTAAAAAATGTTTACATCTGGTTATTTTTCATTTTAAACAAATTAATTTGTTTAGTGTTCTGGAAGTTATGTATTTTTTCCAAAGTATGCTATAATAACAAAATTGTATTTCTGTTATTGAATTAATCATAGCGATTTTATTTTCAGAATTTGGAAAACAGTAAGTATTTTGTGTTCTTATATAAATGAAGTTTTTGTGTACATGAATGTAATATATATTACAATGATGTAGCATGCTTTAAACTGTATTTTTAAAGCATATCATTTAGACTAGCAGTTTTAAATTTCTTATGAGACTATATGAAATCTCTAATTAACATCCTAACTTTTCTTTTAGCATTTTAAATAAATTATCACATTTTATTTGTTAAGAAATTCAGTATTTGGGCTAATAGCTTTCACATAAGCTCCAATGATTAGTCTAACATGATAGTTTCAGTAAATCATGATAGTTTCAGAAATTTATTTTTTTCAGCTATCTCTTTATATTGAATTATCTATCAATGACAAAAAAATTTTAGCTGATGTTAAAAACAGAACATTACAATGAAGGTTTATGAGACAGAGCTCTAAAGTTTAGATTAAAATCAAATTAAACAGAGCTGAAATAATATTTAATTCAAATGTGTTGGTCTTTAATAACGTATAGAAAAGGTAATAGTTTGACTAATGTCCCTACCTCCCCTCCTTTTTTTTTAATGAACATAAATGTGGATTCAATTTCTTTTATCAATAAATAAATTCAAATTTATTTCAAAATTTACAGCCCTTCTGTGTTAAAAAATATAAGTGATTTAGTTTCAGTTATGGATAGCTGTGTCAAACTTTCTGTCTGCAAAATATATATACAATTTATGAAATCTTTTTTTTTTTTTTTTTTTATTCAGTGAAATTGATGAACATGCAGTATTTAAAAGCAAACAGATTGGAAGGAAAATTAAAATTTTAAGTCTGTTTTACAGTAGTTTTTTCAAATAGATCCAATCAAATAAAACAGTGAATATTTTTACAAATTATTTGAAAAGGATTTTCAATAATAAATCAAAAATATGATAGATAGTTCGATTTTGCCCTCAATTTTTTTTAATAGTTCCGATGAAGTTTAACATTCGCAAACTATAGTTATTAGTTTATTCAAAATGGCATAAACTGGTGAAAAATTACTCTGATCTAAATCCTGTTATTCAAATTTGTGTATGACATTTCATAATACACATTTATAATATTAGATTTTTACAAATAATTTGATAAAAATAAAATACATCTCAAGAAATGTTTTATGGATGTTGAGTGTAAGTTTCTCTTTAATTTAGTGTGTTTGCTGATATTTTTAAATTGTTCTTGTACATTATGTTGATAAATTTAAGATTCAATGTATTTTTCTCATTTTTAATTTTTTTTTATAAATTATTTTCTGAATGTTGATTTGTTATTTTTACTTTTCCTTGGTTATTTCTTATGTTTAATTTCAAACCCTGTTTATTTATTTAATAAATTTTAAATTATACTAATGGTGCTAATTCCTTTGTTATTTACACGCCTGTTCATTTTGGAGGACAAACCAGGTGGATTTTTTTCCTTATATTTTTGCTTATTAATATTTTTTTAGCTGAACCTGCATGATTATATTATTTATTTATATTATAGTATTAAGCCTAATTTTATCATTGTTTTTGTTTAATACATATTTTTTTGCTTATCTTTTTCCTAAAAATGAATCATATTTTTATACCTCAAAGACTCACTTTGCCAATTTAAAAGCATTTCACTTTTTGTGCCTAAGTTTAATAAAATGTAAACACTTATTTAGCCTAAAACTGCCATTATTTATTCAAGTACTTTGTTTTTTAGTCCATATAATGGATTACGTACAAATTTCGTGAATTGGGATGGTCATTTTCTCTTTTTAGAACCTAATATTACAATTTATAGTCAAAAAATAAAATTATGTCATGTAATCACACTTGAAAGATATAAACTTTTTTTAAAAAATTTACATTCGAATATTATGTTTGTTTAATATTTCTTTTTATTATTAAAAAAATGTTTTGGAGCAAATTACAAAGCTCAATAAAAGAACAATTTTTTAAGGAAACTTATGAAAAGAAAAGTATAAATATATAAAAAAGTATATTATCTCCGTATTTTTAATGTATTTATGTTAAATAAATCATTTTTATAATAGCATAAATTATGTACCAAATTTTAGCATTTTCATTGTAGTATGTAATAAATATTAATATTTATATGTATCATTTATCTTATAAAATAGTCTCACAACTGTAAAAGTAGATTCCGTAATTACTCTTAATTTGTGAAAATAATTGTAATTTTTATAGCATATTACCACTTATCAATAAAAAATTTCCTCTTTTCTATTTTCCCTTCCTTACTCAATATTGGATTTATAATCCAAATAATTGATACAAAAATTAATTTATATTGTTCAGCTCTGTAAATACATTAATTCGCAAAAACTGGGTTAAGCTATTGAGTAATGATATAGAATTATAAAATACTTTAATGAGATACAATAGGTATCATGAGTAATTTTAAAACATACTTGAAATATTAAAATTTTAAACAAAGTTAATTCTTTTTTTTTAAATGGAACTATATATATCTTGTTAAAGCAATATATTGTAAGTAAATAATATATTGGGACAACATCAGTGTGGTTAGCATGTCTGACTGCGAGCTCTAAGAATCCAACCAGGTTTGATTGGCAACATCGATTGGGGTAGGTGGTCATGGGTCAACTCATCCCTTCAACCCTCTGGGGTCAGTTAAAAGGAAAACCAAGTTCATTTGGGAAGTTTACTAAGGGTCAAGCATCAGGTTAGTTACTCAACCTGGACACCATCTAGTGATTAGCATCTCAAGCTCGAAGGCTACAGTAACTGAGATGTGCACCACTTGATGGAACTTCTTAGGCCCAGGCAGACTTAAACTTGACTAAATTTATATATATAAATTATTGTAAATGTTAACTTTCTCTCATTTAATCAGTATGAATATAAGAGTAATATTGCTTTTGCTTATGATAAGTACTAATTAGTTCAAAATATTTGTAAAGGAGGGATTTTTTTTATGAACAGCACATAAAAATTGCAATTATTAATAAACATGACATCTCACTAATCTTGTCATGAATCTAATTTTTGAACTAAAATAGAGTTTACATTCAATAAAATGTAAGGCAAATTTATTTTGTAGGAATTACTATATATCTCGAATGCAATATCCTTTCTTCACTAATGAAATGCATGAATATATATATAGTTAGAAGTAATTAGACTAGGGATTTTAGAAACATTGTTACGAATCATACTTGTTTAAATACTGAGGCTTTGACTTTCTAAATATTTTATTAAACTTGAAAAAGATTTATTCATATCAGGAAAAGAAAATTCAATATGGATCTTACAAATATTATGTGTCCTTCATTAGAGAAAAAAAAAATTAAGACTTGTTTGTAACTTAAATTTGCAAGAACATAAATTTTATACAAATTAAAGTATATGTGCTGACCTTTCAATCTCTGTCAAAACTGGACATATATATAAATGAAACTGAATCAATTATTGATTACTCATTTCCAATGTACTTAAAATCTGATTTTCATGCAACATATTAAACCATAAATAAGCAAAATTTATTTTTCTTTTATGTAATACAATTTACATGACATTAATCTTGTCTAGTCTAATGGAAATATAAAAGATGAACTCATTGCAAATTCAACTATGAAGATTCCAACTTATCTTTCAAAATCAATTACAAATTAAAATTCATTGAATATTATTAACTAAACTCATAATATATAATCAGATATTTTTCTTTTCAAAATAGTGATCATGTTTCTCTGTATGACTGGGGGAAATTTAATATTTTTTAGAAATTATGTCTTTTATTTTATATGTATTTTTTGCATCTAAATCACCCTACCCTGCATGCTTTTTTCACCATTATATTATTCAAATTCAAAATTTGTTATTGAAATTAATAATTTCATTTCAAGGAATAGTATTAAACAGTGGGGGGAAGAAAATTTGTTTTGTAGTTGATTTAGAATAATATTAAACTGTCTTCTAAATCACATAAAGTGTTGAGAGATTTAAAAGTAGCATAAATTTAAAAGCATATCACCTTCATTGTTTTCAAAAAAACATTTTAGTAACACACGATTTAAAATGATGATAATTGCAATGTAAATTATTGTTTTAATGCTTAATTTTTGTTAAAAAGAATTAGGTATATGCATAAGTTCATATTTAACATGTTGGCTGCTAATTACTAGGTAACTCATAGTTTGTGCTCATGTCTAGGATGTTGACTACGACTTCATAATTTGTTTACTTGCTATATTCATGCAGCTATGATTAAATGTGTAGCATATTAGTGTAAATGGAAAAATATAGCTTCTGGGAACAGAGCAAAAAAATCAAGAATGTCTTACCTGAACAGAAAATATAATCATACAAAATTTATTCAAAATCAATAATCAAAAAAATATTTTTATTGTTTGTGAAAATGTTTGAAACAAATTTCCACCCAAAGAGCCAGCTTCTCTTCATAGATTTGACAGAAATAACGTGATTGTCAGTGTTGTTTAACTTGGGTACAAATTTGAGATAGCTTTGTTGAATGACCTTTTCCCCCCGGTAGGTGAGTGTTGATTGAAGAACAATAATCCAACCAGGAAAAGAGGGAGAGCAATACTTTTTCTACCACATTTATTTACAAAATATACAAGGGCTTCCAAACTGCCCATATTTTAACTAACCCACTTTCACAGTCAGGAGAAGTTGCATCAAAACAAGGAAATTCCCTCCTTAAGTTGTCAAGATCTAAATGTACTCTGAAAATTTATCCATGCACTCTCACTTAGACAAGACAAGGTGCCTCCTGGCGATACCCATATAAATTATTTCCAACAGTGAGATACTCTGTAAATAATTAAGTTCTTGCTTACTAAATTTTTTAAATGATTAAATCTCTTCTCCATTCTAAGCGATGATGAATGCTTCTCTAAACTTTATAAGTTTTATTTTAGAAGAAGTTACTGTTTGAAGAAATTCATAAGGTCTTTCTGTTTTCAAAAAAACTTTTTCTGTGTGCTTTTAGATGATTATTATGTGCTATAATTAGAGTTTTTAATAATATAGTATGTTTAAAGGAAATTATGCTAATTTTATCTATTGCTGAGATCAATATATATATGTGTGTGTATTACTTTTACTGATTGGTATCAATATTCTAATAAAAGTTTCAAAATTCTTTTTAACTTTCCTAATTTGTGTCTTGTCTTTTTTGTTGCTTCTTTAATTGACAAAATCTGTTTATTAAAAATGTGTTAACTCATTAGTGAGTTTCATTTTGAAATTACAAATCTGTAAAAATTTGAAATTTCCCCTCTTACACATACTTGACTAATATGTAGAATAAGCAAAATTTTATAAATCAAACTTCTGTAACTTGATATAGGTTTGTAACTCATTCATGATGAAGCGTGTTGAAAACTTTATCCTAACAAAGATCATCATATATAATAATACGAACTTCTGTTGCATTGAATTGAGCTTCAAAGTTGTATGGATATTCCGTGGCTGGTATTTTTCTCTGAGACATCAGGGGATGTTATTCTACCCTGTGCTCTGTGGAGGGGGAGAGAGTTGTTGGCAACTTTGAGTAACACTGTTTCGAACCCTGGTCTAGAGGGTCTGAAGGAAAGTTGATCAGTCACTTTTTGCCATGCCTTAACCAACTGGGCTATAGAGAATGCCCTATTCAGGCTAGTAAGAAAGGCATTTTAACTTCTGGCGCTGTTGTAGAAGAGAGTCATTGCATACTCTCCCTCCAGTATCATTGTGATGATGATACGAAGAGAAACATTTATTTGTACAGAAGGTTGCTTTGATTTTTTCAGCCTTTACTGCAACTGATATTCCTAGGCATTGGGGGTGTTATTCTACCCTGTGCCTTGGGGGGGGGGAGTTGTTGGTGACCTTGAGTGGCACTGCTGTTTTGAACCCTGGTCCAGTTGGTCCGAAGGAAAGTTGATTGGTCGCTTTTTATCATGCGTTAACCAAGTAGGCTAAAGAGAATGCCCTATTGGAGCTAGTTAGTAAGGCATTTTAACTTCTGTCACTGTTGTAGAAGAAAGTCACTGTAGATGTAAAGGTTTGAAAATGATATATGCAGCTGATATGTCTTCCTGTCGCTCTGATTAGGTGTATCATAAATTTTTGCTGCTGTATGAATTTAAACAAAGTTTATTTAAATCTCTGTGACAAACAAGTTTGAGTATATGGACTTATGCATAGATCTAATGAAAAAAATATTTTTGTACATTTGTTTCATATTGTTAGATCACATGTAGGAGTTCTCTTATATTTTAATTTGTTTTTATGTATTTGAATTCCAGTGCACGTAAGAGACCTGTACCCTATCGTCGTCCTTCACCCTCTACCCCCAGCAGTACAAGTTCCTGGTCGTACCGATCTTCACCTCCTCTTTCTCGATCTTCTTCACCAGTGCATGCTCTATCCCCAGTCTCTAGAGGGAGCTCTCGAAGCCGTTCACAATCTTGGAGTCCAGTCATCCGGCAGAAGTATGAAGTACCCCTGAACACTGCTATACGATAGTGCTGGATCACTCCTTATTCTATTAAATTAAAACTCTTGCACAGAGACACTGAAATTCTATTTCCAACATTTTTGCAAGTCTCAAGTAGCATCTGTGGAGCTTCTTGATGTGTATTTATTTAAAAATTATTTATTTATTCTCCTGTTTGTTATCTACAAATTCTAACAGGCTTTTAAAGCATATAGGTCATTGGAGCAGATTGAATTATGTTACTTTTTATTCCACTTAAAATTAAGTCACATTTTTTCCTTCCCACTTTTAAAAGGAAATATATTTTCAAAAATACCATTTTATATACAGTTAATAAGCTATTTTAATCTGGAAGAATATGTGATGCTTTTTAAAGCTAATGAAAATTCTATCTGCTTAGGAATATTAAATCTTGATTTACATTAATTTGTTCCGTTATTTAATAATCCATATTGTTGATGGCTTCTGAATTATATTAATTATTATATTTGTAAATAAAAAGCATTTCAAGACATTAACTATCCATAGATGAATCTATCATGTATCTGTATGCTGTTAACAACTGATGTGCACAAATAGTAAGTGTTTGCTATATACGAGTTGGTGTACCAGGATTGTATCTTATTAATTAGACTTAAGAAAAAAGCTTTTTTATTTTAACTTTGGTTTGCTATATGTCAATTCCTACCTTGATCGAGCTTTTATCTTATTTTTCTGATGCTAGAAGCTATGCAAAACATTATTTGGGGAATATTGGCTTTAAATGTGAATGGTCTACCTTATTGTGCATTTTAATTGTAATCTGAGTGCGAAGTCTAATATTTTTTTTAAGTGGAAAATGTTTAGTGTTCTTTAATATTTTACTGATCTTCGGTTGACTTTATCAATATAAATTAATGTCCATTGACATTTAGAATAGTTTCAAGTGTGTTAGATTATATGAATCTTGTGTATTATTTTTATTTGCAAATGTTTAATTCATGATCATTTGTTGTGGACACGACATTTTTTAAACAATCTTTCCATAAGGAATGATTCCTCGCTTCTATACGTTTAAATTTAATGTTGCATTTTTAACTTTAAAAAATTACTAAACATTTGCATTGATACCTTTCTATTCTTGTGCCCATCACCATTATTCAAATCAGTGAATAGTTACACATGAAATGTATTTCATTTTCACCTTCATATAGTGCAAAAAAATGTTTTTGAGAATACACATTTTATAAATGTACCTAAATGTGTAGGCTCTTTAAAAACAAAACTAATAGTATAATATTTAAAAAAAAATAAGCTTTTACTGAGATTAAATTATAAATATTTTTTTTTATTGATCATGTTAATGAAAAGGAAGTACACACTATGTAGTAAGAGTGTACATCTTTTGATTTTTTTTTCCTTTTTATCTTTTTTAATAAATGATACACAAATGGGAACAAAAGACTTTTCCTCATTTGTTAATGTGAAGAAAAAAAAATTTCAAATTGGATTTCAGTTCAATTGTATTATTGATAAAATGTCCTTAAAATTATTATGAAGTACTATTCAAAAATTAATAGTTATGTTGTTGTTATTTTTTCAAATTTAACATGTCATTATATATATATATATATATCCAATTTGAATTAGCTTTTTATAGTAGTCATACTTGTCATTGTAAAATATCTTGTGTTAATTATATAAACTTTGGTTTTGCAAACATAAGAAGATATACTGATTCATAAATCATTGATTTGTTTTATTAAAATACTTTATTTTGTATTTTAAACACCATACTGTATAAAGTAATGATTTATAGTAAAACATTTTCTTGGTGGGTTTTATGATGTGTTTTATTTCTTAATTTATTATAACATTTCAATTTCTTTTTATCAACAGCTGATATTATTGAATGGAGGTTTCTGTGATTATCAAAATTACCCTGCTTATTCATACAGATTACCAGATATGCAATCTTTGGCGCTACATTCCTCTATTAAATCTAATGCTAAATAAATGCTTGTGGATTTGCCGATATACTTTTATTTTCATTGATTCCCTAATTCTGTACATAAATATGTTTTTCAATTGATTATATAAGCATCAACTCTAGCAATTTTTATCAGACCCATAAACAATTCCTTGTATTTATTCAAAATTGTTAGTAATTTATTTTCGCCATTACCTTGAAAATGACTAAATCTTTCATTTTGTATTCAGTGAAGTAGGAGGGGGAAGAAATTCACTAAATTCTTTGTCACCTTCGAATATCACCACTGATGGCATTAACTCTTGGGTAACTCCTGATCTTATTCATATAGCAATGTTGAATTTTTCATCATTCAATTTCACTTTACAGGAGTGAAGGAGGATTAAATCCAGATATCTCTCCAGGACCACACCATTGCACATAGAGTTTGTTCGTGGAATCGGATATCGATAAATATATCTTTTTGAACAAGCTTTGCAATGAAATATCTTTCATAAGCTTCTTGTTTTCCTGAAGCCATTACTGTCACCTGCTCAGCAGCCATCTCTCAATTATCTGTAGTTCTCATAAATAATTTGTCACAGATTTTTCCATATTCAGCATAATGGCAATATTGCAGCACCAACTTAATATTAACTTGCTTTCCGAACCTCCTGCCAATTGTATGATGCCACTCCAGTTGTACGTTTTGTTACTTCTCCACATTCAGAAAGCAAGTTAGGATATATTTATCTTAAATACTTGGATCAGTTTTAATAAAGTAGTGCAATGATTTTTTTTTTTTTATTATTATTATTATTATTATTCTTTATTGGAATTAAAAATGTAGGGTACAGACCAAACATTTCATGAAGTCTTGGGTTAGCTTTGAGATAAAATTGGTTCCCATAATGATATAAACGATATTTGGGATTCCTGTCTTCATAGCTTATTAGTTGATTCTACTCCATATTTGACGCACATAGGTCGATTCTGCATGGTTATTTGATATTTATAAGAGCTGGATAGCCAATAGAACATTTCTTAAGATAAAAATGCACCACACAGGTAATGAACTAGCAAAACAGATACTTGAAAACTTAAAAAATAGTGTGTCAGTTAATTTTTTACCAATTGTAGGGGGTATTCATAAAATGCCCCAAATATGTCTGGGAGTTACAATGGTATGATGCAAAATATTTTAGAAGGGATTCCATTTGCTATATATGTGTGTGTGTGTGTTCGATGCATAGCACACATGGTGGTAGTTCTGCTAGACATTACAATACTTCCCTTCGAAACAGAAGTCTTTCATGACCAGACCAATAGATTTAGTAAGAATCTAACAGTCCAACCTATAATTTTCAATAGAATAGGCTTAGAAGCATCCGCAACAATGAAAATCCTTGAGAATAATCGTCGTAAACCAAGGTCTAATACCAAAGGGTTTTTTCCCTCCATAAGCCTAAATAACCAAATAGTACACCGCTTACAAAAAAAAAAATTGTTAGTTACACGATTACTTAAATTTCTATACGAAACTGGGAAAACAGAACAAGCTGCGCACCGCTGTCTATCAAAAATTTTAATTCAAGGTAAAATCCTATTTTGGTGTTCTTGCTTGGCGTGATTTTCATACTCGAAGCTATTTTAACAGGAAACAAGATGGCGTTATGTCAGATGACAGAAAGAAACGTGAAAAAGTTGCCTTTCGAAGAAAACGTGTTGATAGCATAAAAACAATTTAAAAATACGCCTGATTTCGAAACTCTGCGTCATTAAAACAGGATGATGTCAGAATGACAATTTTTCCTAAGCATTGCAATCGCAACAAAAAAAGATTTGTAAAATTGAATGGAATAAAGAACATTAAAAAGGAAAAGTAACACACACACAAAATCACTGACCTATAACGGTGACGATCGCGAACATTTTTTGGAAAAGTAACAATGAAACTGATTTTGTTCTGGACGTTAGATTGCCGACCACATTGACCGTAAAAAGCGGTGAAACTCGACGCTTTAAATAATTTCTCTGATAATCTTTTCGAATTAATTTTTCTACCTTTGAATAATAACATTCGATCATTCATCCGCCTAAATTGGTATTCCGCCGTGACAGTGTGATTTTGTAATGAGCGTTTGACTACCAACCATATTTTTTCAAAAAATGTCGGTAAAGGGTCGAATCCAGGGTGAAAAGACTAAGACGAGAAACGGAACCGATCACACATTAGAGTTATCCGAAAAACTTTTTTATGACTGGGTTACGAACTTGACGGTTTATCCCAAAAGAAAATTTTTCTGCCGAAAAGAAGTAATTTATACTCGGATCTATCCGAATTAGATATGTGTTCCTAAGCGAACAAGTTACTAAAACCTTCAATAGTCACCAAACCAGACGATTTTAGTTTCCCGGATACGAAAACGATTTAGCTTTTTCAGGGAATGTAGCATGATGCCAACATTGTGAACCTTCGAGAATCTAACCTAGAATCTGTTCTGTCTTCTCAAAACCTTGAAACTCTCTTCTACTTTTGCCTCAAGAACGAGTAATGAAGGGTACACGGACTCTTCTCTAACCGTTGCTGTATTCAGCGTTGATTTTGTCAGCAATTTCTACTATCTTGTCCTAATCATCATCACAAACAGGTAAAATCTGTAGCATCGCTAAGGATAGAAGGTGTAGGAAAAGCATTTAAAAAATCTAATAAGAAAAGGGATCACCATTTAATTCTCTCATTTGCTTTAGGAGGTGTGAGGGTGCTATATCCCCCCCCCCCAGCTGTAAATGCTGAAGTTATAATCCGAGTCTAACACTTTCGGATTCAAGGTAGTTATTTCAAGCTTCAATTAAGATAGAGAATGGATAAGTTCACTGACGTAAGCCAGAATTTCACAATCCGAAACAGATAATACTTTACAAAATTTAATATTTTCTGAAACGCTTCCCGCTGAATAATCAGGTTTCTAGCTGCAAAAACCATAATTCTGTATCACTTCTCCAAAATGAAGCGCGATTTACTTCGATTGTTGTATCAAGTCTCTAAAGACATTTTAGCAACCAGAGAACAGGAGTACGGCAGAGACGGTCAAAAGAGTGTTAAGGGGGGAAAAACTTGAAATTGAATAAAGATTTTTTTAATTAAAATCATTGATTGTAGTATGATTCAAAGTAGGAGTAACTGATTGTAATAGCAGTACACATTTTTGGTCTCCAAAGACTGTCGTAAACAGTTGCAATTTTCGATTAGAGTTCGCTTTTCTGAATCACCAATGTGTGGAAGTTAGCAAGCTAACTACATCAGAAGGCTTAAAAATCAACAGTAGGGTGCCTCGATGAAAACAATTTATTAACAAAAAAGGCTGTGAAAAAAAATTAAAATAAACAAAAATAATGGATGACGATCTGAACAGATTTAAAAATAATAATTCGAGATAAAAATAATAATAATGATAACGTTTTTATATGGTGACAAAGTTTATTAAAAAAATTATTTAAATATTAGTTAAAACTGGTCGCAAATGTCTAAATATTGCATTGTTAAGCAAGTAAGAACGGTTTCCAAAATTTCAGAGCTCTAGCTTGATGGGAAGTTGGTTAATTTAACGATAGAAAATTTGATGATACACTCACAGACAGACACACACATAGTGAAATACATAAAAACGTTAAAACTAACTAAAATTAATTAATTAGTCCGGTAAATTAAATAGGGCCGTGGTAGCCTAGTGATCAAGGTCGTGGACTAGCGGCCGGCGGTTTTCGTTCAGTCGCGAGTTCGATCCTTGGCCGCCAAAGACCCGCTGTGTAGCCGGGGCTGATGCGCGTTAAATCTGTTCGGGACCCAAAGTCCTCCCGTTGGCGTGATGTGGATGTTAGGAGAGGGGGTGTCAGCTCAGGTGTCATCCTCGTCACTTGACCTTGGTTCAAAATTACGAGGTCCGTCGCCAATAGCCCTCGTGTTGCTTCTAGTGCGACGTTAATAAAACTAAAACCGGTGAATTAAATGGTTGGAATGCAATTTAACCCAACCACCCTTGGCGACAAGAATTATTTGGCGGTATTTTGCCAAATGTGGCTACCTTGGTCCGTTTTACGGACTTCACGTTCAACCAAAAAAAATCGCTCCAAGTGGTTGGGCTAAACTGCATTATTAAAGACAATATTAGTTAAAACTTATCGCAAATGTCTAAATATCGCATTTTTAGGCGAGTAAGAACGATTCCCAAAGTTTCAGAGCTCTAGCTTAATCGGAAGTTGGTTAAATTAACGATCGAAAATTTGATGACACACACCAAGTGAAATACGTAAAAACGTTTTTTTAAAAAAAAGTGATAATCGGCTTCGGCAATGCAAATGGAAGTTGAAGTGCTTTTTATACAATTGTTGTTGGGCTTGAATTCGCTTCATTACAGCTGTTTGTTCACACTCGGCGGGCTCTCTTTTACTCAATTGCCGGCTAGTTTTCGTGGTAGTAGTTTGGCAAGACGTCACACAAGCTGTGTTATAAATAAATAAATAGAACTGAAAAATTAAATAATGTAAGTTAAGTAAAATAAAAATTTAAAAATTCTGTATTAATCACTGAATGGCAATAATTTTAAAATAATTAAATCTGTTAGTATGTTTTGTGTGAAATGCGGATTTATTTTGCATTATTTAGACATAATATAATTTGTACAGATCGATTTTATTACTGCTTCTGAATGGTTAAAGCTAATTTTAGAAAACACACATATTTCCAAATCCATACACAGCTTTTAAAATTTAATTAACAATACCTGTAACGAGTTGAGAAACAGAACCATCTTTTTTTAAAAATGGTCTATTTCAAAAATAAGTACCGATCAACAATGTCGGAGGAGAGATTAAATAACAGCATTAATTGTCAGCAACAAATTATTTCAGACGATGGTTGCTAGGATTTTAATATTACTGATCAAAACAAAGCGTTGAAAGTTCACAAGAGTGAGAAACAAAATAAATTTCTTATCTTGAATGAATTGGTTTAAAATAAATTAGAGAAATTGCGGTACACAAATAAATTTCATAATGATAAATTCAATGATTTGAAATGTAATCTAGCAATTAAATTAAATTAATAATTGTTGATGTTAAAAATTGTTATTGTTGTTAAAACCACTATAAATTAATAATAATTTATTACATTCCAGATTTAAAAAGGGACAAATCCATTATTTTTTTGTATAATTTACGCTAATCTCGCCGCCTTTTGCAAAAACATTTATTACATCACTGCCTAAGAATGCTAAAATTTCAAAGGATGTGGTTTTATGAGCAATTCGGTAGTTTGACTGCAATACCAATTAGTGCTTTAACAGATATTCACGGATTGTGAATGTTCCTTTTAATGCAAAAAAATGAAATTAGTCACACACATTTTTTGAAATGTTTGGAAATGTGTTTGAAAGTATTGTAAGACTTATTTCTTAACCTCTTTTGTGCCAAATTTATTAACACGGCATCTTATTTCGAGAATTAGTATCAAATAAACAAAATTATAATTTTTACAGCTCAATTGTTCGTTTAATTTATTCGAGGAATGGGTATTCAATAATTATCAAAGAAAAAATTATAAATGTACCAGTAAATGCTTTGTACAACATAATGAACCACATAATTTTATTGTATTTTAAGAAAGTAAGAAATTTGCTAAGATTTAAGAATAAGCAAAAAATTTGTTTTACAAAAATTAAAGTAATACATAATTAATTCTTTTAAATTGCATTTTTCTTTAAATTGGTTTCGGTACGGCATTTATATTTATTTCATTTTAATTTTAACTTTATTTTTATCTAGTTACAACCTCTCAAAAACCCGCGGACGACAGCTTTCTCGAAGTCGTTTTCGCCTTCGAACTGAAGTCCCACCCCCTAACGCTCTCTCCGCCCATTGCTATATATGCTTCTTAGCTTACTGGCTACAGCGTCCAATGGCAATGCGCTTTCGTAACTTTACTTTCCAACTTTGTTTCGGCTGTTCCTCACTCTGCCGAACGCCCAGGCGCTTGTTGCCTTGATCACAATTATTACAGTTGATTACAATTAAGCTAAAATTTTATTAAATGATGCACTTTAACTTTTTAATAGTAATTCTGATGAGAGGGTATGTTTTTAATTTTAAAACAGGTACCTCGTAATTTTAGCCGTTACCGTACATAATTAATTCTAATGTTTATATATATATAATATTTGATCAAATTTGAATAAAGCATGCGCATAATTTTTTTTAATTATAACAGAAACTGTGTTAATAAAGGAATAAACTGTGCACAAACATTCAAGAGGATGAAAACTTTGCTGGCTAATCTGTGAATAACTTTTGGAGATTTTATGTCATAATTTTTAGAGCAGTTAGAACAGAATGACTATCTAACAAAATGAACAATTTTTTATTTAATTCCGTGAAATCATCTAGAGTTTGGCATATGGCTAAAGCTACTGCTGTAAATATAGTGTTCATGGGGTTTAAATTGTAAGCAAAGGAGGAATTTTTCGTTATGCCGGCAATAGATGTTATCGTTTTTTGAAGCCTCCGTAGCTATTATGAAATAATCTCGGTAGTTATTGCTCACTATTTCGTCAAATAATCCTCTGATGATAAAAGTAGGAAGGTTTTTGTCCTGAAATTCAAATTCATTGGTGTAAATTTCACATGGAAGCTCCGTGAAGTACAACAATCTAGGGATAGAAATTATTTGTTGCCCATTAATATCCAATGTATGAAAAGTATTAGAGATATTTCTTTTGTCCTCTTCCAGAATATTTAGATCCATAGTACCAAGACTATTGAGATGCAGAGAGGAAAAGTCCCCGTTTGAAATATGGGAGATAAAAAATTTATTCGCTAGCCTTCTTATTTTCTCCGACAATATTTCCTGATCAGCTATTTGTAAAAGTACAATGTTTGGAGTCCATTGTGGTAAACCCAATGCGATTCTGAGTGCTTTCGTTTGAATGATGTTAAAAGGTTTGAGCTGATAATCTGACCATTTGTTAATGATATGACATATATAATAAAAGGTTCTGAAAATAGTATTATTAGTTAATTTGATCAAGTCTTTTGCTCTTGGAACGAAATGCTTATATGCTATTCCTTTAAGGCCATTAATTTTTTTCAAAGCTTTGTTTTTCGTTTTTTTCATTGTTGTAATATTTTGATTCTTAGAAAAAAATACTCCTAGATATTTAACGGAAGTTTGCCAAGTGAGAGGGAATACTGCTAACATAATATTAAAAAATGTTTTTATTCTTCTGTTAGATAATTCTGCTATTGTACCTTTATCAGAACTTAGGGACAGAGTTTCAAATAGTTGCGCCATTGAGTTAATCTTTCTAAGGTATTACGCAATTTTCTACTGACTATATCCAGGGACTGATGAGAACAATAATCAAAGATATCGTATGCATAAATTGAGCTTTCTACTCCTGTTTCCTATGTTTCGAAGAGATCATGTATATAAATAGTAAATAATACGGGGGAAAGGACTTTGCCTTGAGGGACTCCTTTTAGAACAGACTTTTTCGATGATAGGCTGCTCCTCCATCGAATCTGAAGAGATCGAGAAGTTAGGAATTTATGAATCCATAGAGCTATTTTCCCGGTAATTCCAATTTGGAGACATTTGAATAATAGACCATCTTTATAAACTGAGTCATAGGCTCCTTTATATTTAGGCTAATTCCCACAAAGAATTTTTTTTCTCGTTTGGCATCTAAGATAGCTTTATTAATGAGGTATGTGACAGCTCTACTGTCTTTAAATGGTACAAAGCCGTAATGATGATAGAGAAGTTTTCGTTCTATTTATAGAAAATAAGAAATTCGTCCAGTCAAGATTCTTTCAAAAGTTTTAGAAAATACGGAAGTTAGAGCTATTGGTCTGTTGGATAAAATGTTAGTTTTGTTTTTGCCCGGTTTCGGAATTGGTAGAATAATTGCATGTTTCCATGACTGAAGTATAATGGAATTCTGAAATAAATGCTGAAAATAGTTTAGTACAATAGTTCGTTGACTATTGTTCAAATTTTTTAGTAAAGTTGCATTAATCTGATCTGCTCCTGGGGTAGTATTTTTAACATATTTTATGGCTCTGTTTAATTCCGAAATATGGAGACGTTTATTAAGAAGATCGTTTTCTTCACTGAGAAAATCTAGGGGAAGTGGTTCGTGAGAACCGTTATTTGATGCAAAATGGTTCGCAAAAAGTTGAGCTCGTTTTTGAGGTTGAGTTACATATTTATTATGGCACTGGAGGAGATTTAAAATTGTTTCTGCATTCTTGTTCGTTGTAATTTTTCTGAGAAGACTATAGAAGGTCTTAGGATTCGACACTTATTTTCATATTTCATTCCAGTGCTTTGCTTTCTCTTGTTTAATACGAAATCTCAGTTTGCTCGAATACTGTTTATATTTTATCCATAATTGGGGTGAAATATCGTTTATAGCCTTTTTGCGGAAAACTTTCTTGAGTCTGTATAAATTATTGCAGGTGCTGTTTCCCCAAGGAGGAAAGGACTTATTGGATAATTATATTTGTTTTGTGTCATTTAGGATTAACTCTGAGGTTGTATCAGTGAGGATTTCTATTTTGTTTTCTGGGTTTTCTAATGAGGCTTGTACTTGTTTCATTGTTAAATGCCAGTCTGTTTTCTTAGAGATTCGCTTATTCTGACGTAGATATAGTTCAGTGATTATGGGATAGTGATCTCTACCGAACGAGTATTCCAATTCATAAGTATTAGTGTTTCCGAATAAATTTGCAGAGCAGAGAGTGTGAGATCAATCAGAGTAGCTGAGCTTATATTACCTCTGTGGGTTGGGGTAGTAGTATTGAGAAAGATAAAATTGGAATCAGTTAACCATTTTACAAAATCTGTTCTATGAGGCGAAATATGGTTCAAGCCCCACATCGAGGGATGTAGGTTAAGGTCTCCAAAAATTATGATTGGATCTATTAAGGATTCCAAGAAGAAATTGATTAATAAGATTTTGAGTCCTCGTGGATTATATAAGTTTATTATATAAAAGGATATATTATTAATATATATTTGTAAAATTAGCATTTCAATATCTGGTGGTTGTACTATTGAAATAGGGATTTCACGAGCAGAAATATTTGCAGGTACTGCTATTAGCAGTCCTCCTCCTGGTCTGTCTTGTCTGAAAATTATTTTCCCTGGAAGGTGAAATTTGTCACCAGGCTTCAAAAATGTTTCCTGGAAGATCCAAATGTCAGTTTTGCTGAAGGGAGGAATATGGAACCAAATTGGGTTTTTTTTTTTTTTTTTTTTTTTTTTTTTTTTTGTATAAAAAAATTTATTAGAAAAAAAAAAGGAAAAAAAAAATAAAGACTGTAAGCAAAATTTCTTTCCTCTCCTCTCTCCTAGAGGGATAGAAAGAAATTAATTTTTTTTAAGTCATGGAGAATTTATCCACATAAAATTAGATAAATATTATAAACTTTGTTTAAATGGATCATCCAATATCAATTTCGTTTAATGCATTTTGCAGGTTATTCGATGCACGTGGCATGAAGACGCAAAAGTTCCGATTCATTTTATTTGAGGACTTTTTCCGACTCGGAGATGTAGATTTCCCCCCTGTTTCGAACATATTGTACAGTTGTACAAACGTGGTTTCCATCCTTTTCTGGACATTTTCCATGATAACTATTGCTTGTTTTTCTAAGGCAGTTTGGAAAGATGTAGCAATACTTTCTAATCTTTTTTCTAAGTTCTCAATATTATGGCCTGGTGGGTTTGTTCTCAAAGTTTTGGAATAGCTATCTGAAGTTTTTTCCTGGCACTTCCTCTTTGCCTCTCCTAAGGTTAAGTGATTCGTGCATTTATATTGCATAATTTCTTTAATGAATATCGGGCATAAACTGGAATTATATAAAATGGGTCTCGTTTGCAGTTAGTGCATATTACAGAAGTGGTGTAAGAGCCAGTGTGTGTTATACCACAATTAACACAAATGATAGGGTTTTGACAGAATCGGGAAGTGGGATAGAAACTGAAACATCTATTGCATTGTCTGGGTCTGTCGATGAAAATTTGGATGCGATGGTTAACAAACCAGAGATTAATATTTTCTAGTATATCAGTACCAAGGATAGTGATTAATCCTGATTACTTCCGCTTTTCACAAAGCGTCGTATTCCCACTACTTCAATACAATTTGTATTCTGTAGTTCTATTACCAAATCCATCAGTGGTACACTAGTTTGTATTTTATAGATTAGAAAACGATATGTGAATCCTTCCCAAACGATATTTGCTTTTACTTTTATTTTTAAAATCTCCTCTGCTGCGAGGATTTGTGCTGCACATACAGTATCAGATGTATTAAATTTTATTTTACCGTTCCGTGTAAATGACATATTTGAAATATTTTTATATCTAGGCATCTTGCCTTTTAACTCAGAATGTGGAAGTTGTGGACTTGATTTAGGAATAAGAAATGACTTTTGTTTGTTTTCCAGAAATATGACAAATTCGGCTATTTTTCTATTTCTCGCCCGTATTATGAGCTCCTGATCATTTTTAGATATTCGAATGCATTTAAAGTTATCTGAATTCTTCATAATATTATTCATGTAGGATTTTCCTGCAAATTATCAAATAATTATTTGTATTTTCCAATGTACTATAAAATCCGTTCCTCAGTTACTCGATAGATGGTACTACGAATCAGCGTCATGTGATAGCTCATGCAGCGCCACCTATTCCTGAGTAAAACTGAGTGACACTTCGTTCTCGCTCTCTTTCCCACTCTACCTCTTCTCTTCTCCTTTGCATTACCTGCGTCGAAAGTGAATTTCGAACGCCAGCGCGCGTTCCAACTCCCATCGCCGATATGGGTTAAATGAGGCAACCATCTATTTTTCTCCGATGAACTGGTCAATTTAAATATAGTGTTTTGTACATATTTTAACTTCATCTCTCTCTCCTAACAAACTTAAGTAAAACTACTGCAAGCATCGTCATTGAATTCTTACGAAATCATCATAGAATCCGGTAAGAGAACTACTCCCTAGACAAGCCAGCCCTTTGCGTAAGAGCAAACCATCGTAGATTCGGGATGTACAATCTCATCATTATCACCCCTCCCCCATTTTACATTCATTGTGGGATTATATATAGTCATCTAAATCCCTCACTCTGGATATGGAGTGACTCAGCTTGAGTCGTCTCTAGACGTTCGAAATAATACAAAATTGAAATTGGCAGACTTACCAAAATCCAAAGAATAAATTAATCATACAAAAACACTTTCTGCATATGGAATGTTTGAGAGAGGAGAAAGCAGTAATCCTGGATACCTCTTTCTTAAAAGTCAAATAGCTTGGCGTATTATTGGAACTCTTGAATTTGTAGAACTTGAAATGTAGTAGATATTGTTGGAGTTGCCAGCAATATCACTTTATAAACTGTAAAATCGAGACCAAGAAACAGGGAATGTTTGACATTAAATAGGGCTAGATCATTCACTTGATAGCATAGCAACTGATGACCGATATATTCTGTTATAGCTCATCAAGATAGAACAGCCAATGCGACGCAGATTTAAAGACAGTTGCTTTTGGCAACATTGTGGCGGCTGCCTACGTCACCTTGTGACGTCATTTTTGTCTGCGGAACTGCAAGCCGATTTAAAGAAAAGGAGGAAGCGATCTTTTGTAGACACACTTGCTTCGCAGATTGCAGACCTGTGAAGGTCGAGTTTCATAGTTGAAATGTTAAAAGTTGTTCTCGTTAAGTTTTAAATAAATTGTTAGTTCTTCTTGTTTCTAGTCTTTCGTAGTTATTTATTTATTTATCTAGCCTACACCTTCTGATTGGATGTTATGGGAGCAGGAAGGTTTTAGCAACACCACGTTCCTATAAGCTGGTGACCCGTTCAAGAAACAAGCATGGAATACTCCCGGAAAGGCTAATTGGAAGCAAGTTGTCAAGATTTACTATCCGACGGAAACTCTCTGACACCTGTGAATTGGTAACGTCCCTATCTATGGTTCGAACCTCTGAGGCAGGAATTTGGTCGGTAATTTTTTTTTTTTTTTTTTTTGCCGCTTTGAGATGTTGATTTAGTTACATCTGGCTCTTACACCAGTGCGCTTTACATTCATACATTCTCAATAACTCCTCTTGCGCCAATAAACTTCACGATCACTCACTCATTATCCCACTAGCTCAGATAGAGATGTCGCTTGAAGGTACAGATACTAAAAGTGAAGGAGCTGTAGGTTCAAATAATAGTTGTGAAAGAGTAACAGTTAAGGTCCCTAGTTTTTGGCCCCGTAATGTAAAACTATTTTTTATGCAGCTTGAAGCTAGTTTTAGGTTAGCTGGCATTACGGTTGAGCAAACAAAATTTGACCATCTCGTTGCTTCATTAGACCCTGAAACTCTTTCACATGCTACAGATATATGTGTGAACCCCCCCCCCCATGTCCATATACGGCTCTTAAAGACCGTTTACTAGAGCAGTTTGAAGTATCGCAAAACCGGAAAGTTAAAACTCTAATTGAGGATTTGGAATTAGGTGATAGATCCCCGTCTTTATTGCTTAGACAAATGCGAGAATTGAGTGAGAACCATGTAGACGAATCTTTTCTTAAAAACATCTGGATGAGGCGTTTACCACCGCAAGTTCAAGCCGTTCTAGCTGTTAGTTCAGAGAAACTAAACAAGTTAGTGGAAATGGCGGACAAAATTATTGACTTTTCACAGGGCAGTATAAACTCCGTTTCCGATGGTAATTCGAGTACTGATCACGTTAGTCGTCGGGATGAGCAATTGTTTAAGATGCAACAACAGTTAGATGAACTCTCGAGATTGGTTAGGTCGGGTTCAAGACATGCATCCCCAAAACCACAACGTAGACGAAGTACATCGGTATCTAGAGCTAGTGCTAAGAAACGGGAAGGTTGGCTATGTTGGTACAATTTTAGGTATCGGGAAAAGGCAAAACGTTGCATATCTCCATGTGCATTTAAAAAGAAACTCGAATCTCTCAGGGGAGTAGCGACGTCTTCTGTTTTAAGAGGTGAAAGTCGCAGGCTTTTTGTTAATGATGTAAACAATCGTACCGGTTTTCTTGTTGATACTGGTAGTGATGTTTCTTGTTATCCTAAAGCGTATGTAACTAAAAGTAATGGGAAAACTGATTTCTTTTTATACGCAGCTAATGGATCTAAAATCGCGACTTTTGGTTCTAAGTTACTGACACTTGATTTAGGTTTAAGACGTAATTTTCAATGGCCTTTCATTGTCGCTGAGGTTACTAAGCCTATTATCGGTGCGGACTTTTTGGAACATTTTGGTTTGCTGGTTGATTTGAAAAAAAACGCTGTTTGGTTGATCCTTTAACTGATTTAAAAGCTAGAGGCAAAACTACTTTAAGTAATGTCCCAGTGGTAAAAACCATTGTCGGGAATTCCGAATACTTGGATCTTTTGCGTAAGTTTAAGGAGATTACTCAGTTGAACGTTTCCCCTAAGAATACAACTAAGCACGATACTGTGCATTTCATCCCTACAGTTGGACCTCCCGTTTGTGCAAAAGCTCGTCGGTTAAATCCAGCTCAATTGAAAATCGCAAAACAAGAATTTGAGTATATGATGGAGAGGGGTATTTGCAGACCATCGAAAAGTAATTGGTCTAGTCCCTTGCATATGGTTCCCAAAGGATCATCAGATTGGAGACCTACGGGAGATTACAGGGCTTTAAACCGTATCACAGTACCTGATAAATACCCTATTCCTCACATTCAAGATTGCATGTATATGTTAAAAGGAAAGAAGGTATTTTCAAAAATAGATTTGGTACGTGCTTATCACCAAATACCAGTGCACCCTCCAGATATACCCAAAACTGCCATTATTACCCCTTTCGGACTTTTCGAATTTCCATTTTTAAACTTTGGTCTTTGTTCTGCCGCGCAAACTTTCCAAAGGTTCATTAATGAAGTTTTGAGAGGACTAGATTATTGTTTCCCCTACTTGGATGACATCCTAATTGCCAGTGAAAATCATAACGAGCACAAAATACATTTGGAAGAAGTTTTCACACGATTTAAAAATTATGGTATCGTGTTGAACGAGTCCAAATGCGACTTTGGGAAAGACACAATAGATTTTCTTGGGCATACAATTAATGATAAAGGATGTACCCCTCATAGTGAAAAGGTTCAAGCAATAGTAAAATTCTCAAAACCCGTTACTATTTCTGACTTGCGTCGGTTTTTAGGCATGGTAAACTATTATCATAGGTTTATCCCAAACATCGCATCTATTTTATCACCGTTGAATCAACAGTTAATCGGTGCAAAAAAACGTGACAAAAGGGAAGTTCAGTGGAATCCGGAAAGGGAGAAAGCTTTGAAGAGATTAAAACAGCTATGGCGAATGCAACGCTTTTATACCATCCTTCAGTAGATGCAAAATTAGCTTTAGTTACAGATTGCAGTGATTTTGCTATGGGAGGAGTCCTGCAAGAAATTTCTTCTGATGGTCCTAGAACTCTTGGATTCTTTTCAAAGAAATTATCATCTGCACAATGCAAATATTCTACTTACGACAGAGAATTATTTGCAGCTTATAGTGCAATACAACACTTTCGACATCTGTTAGAAGCTCGTATTTTTACTTTATACGTAGATCATAAACCTCTTATCTTCGCGTTTTCACAGAAACATGAAAAGGCCCCTCCCAGACGATTGAGACATCTAGATTTCATTTCACAATTCACTACAGACATTAGGTACTTACCAGGTAAGGGTAATGTTGTAGCTGACACTTTATCGAGGATTAATGAAATACAATTTTCCTCTCTGTCTGATTTGGAGTCATGGTCAAAGTTTCAGGAAAAAGACGAGGAATTGAAATCAATTTTAGAAGGTAGAATGGAATTCAGTGGTAAGCTAATAAAAATTCAAATGCCTGATGGCGCTAAATCGTTATATGCGGATAGCTCTACAGGCGTTAACAGATTCTATGTTCCTCATCAATTAAGACGCAAAGTTTTTAATGAGTTACATAGTTTGTCTCACCCAGGGATGCGCGCTACTAAACATCTCATAGGATCTAAATATGTTTGGCCAGGTATGAATAGGGATATCGGCATGTGGTGCAAAACTTGCATCGATTGTCTGCAGTCTAAGGTACACTTAAACACCTGGGTTTCTCGATTCGGCACGCCTCAGAGGTTCACTTGTGATAGGTGCATAGGAACATCTGATGAGCCAGTGGAGCAGGAATCCAACATCCAACAAGATCCGGCAGCATATCCAACAAGATCCAGAAGGAAAGTAAGGTTTCGTCTCCCTTCGTGAGACTGGAGGGGGAGTCATGTGGCGGCTGCCTACGTCACCTTGTGACGTCAATTTTGTCTGCGGAACTGCAAGCCGATTTAAAGAAAAGGAGGAAGCGATCTTTTGTAGACACACTTGCTTCGCAGATTGCAGACCTGTGAAGGTCGAGTTTCATAGTTGAAATGTTAAAAGTTGTTCTCGTTAAGTTTTAAATAAATTGTTAGTTCTTCTTGTTTCTAGTCTTTCGTAGTTATTTATTTATTTATCTAGCCTACACCTTCTGATTGGATGTTATGGGAGCAGGAAGGTTTTAGCAACACCACGTTCCTATAACATCACGAAGAGTGTCACGCCAAGCAGTCCGAAATAGGCTTCATAAGTATGGTCTCGATGCACGTAGGTCAATGGTGTATATTACGTTGACCTGAAGCCACCGTGCAGCCCGGAAAAGGTGGGCAGCTAAACATCAATATTGGTTGCAGCAAGAAAAGTATTTTTTACAGATGAGTCCCGATTCAATCTGGAACGTGACACCCAAAGTGTTTTGGTGCGAAGAGAAAGGGGTTCTGGAAATAACTCCACATTTGTTCGGGAAAGATCACATTATAGATGTAGTGGGTTGATGGTATAGGTTGGAATCAAGCATAGATGAACCTAGGGGGATACCGAAACCTCATTTCATACCTTATACTGCAGCTATTGGTAATTTCTTCTTTTAATGGAATGACCGCAGTAGCCTAGTGGTCATAGTCGCGGATGGCGGTTTTCGACGAGTTGAGAATGCGATCCTTGACGCCACTTAAGACTCGCCGTGTAGCTAGGGCTGATGCGCCGTGTAGCTAGGGCTGATCTGTCGAGGCTCAAAGTATTCCCGTTTACATGGTGGGAATGTTAGGAGAGGGAGTTACCAGCTCAGGTGTCGTCTTCGTCACGTGACTAAAGCTCAAAATTACGAGGTCTGTTCCCCGATAGACCCCTGCGGCTCTGTTGGAGATGCCGACCACTACGTTTTCTCTTGTCCTTTTACCAGGGACTCTCGTTTAAACTGCCCCATTGTTGAAGCGAAACCTATTTGGCTAAGTCCTTGTGTGAAAAATCTTTACTGGTATTTCACGCTTAAATCTTGTATTCTAACGGCTCGTAAAATTACCTTACGAATTTCTTAATTGTTTCAGCTTTTTATTACATTTCTTAATATTTCAGTTTTCGTTATTGTGTAGTTTTAATTGTATACCTTGTATATATGTTAATTCCTGTCACGTACATTTTCTGTTCTGTAAATATATTGTGATTTCGAGATTATGTAATATCTTATGTTCTTTTGTCAATAAATGCCGAGTGTGTGTGGGGTGATTGTCTCCCCCTGGGGGGAGCGGTTTGTAGTTCTAAACTCTTTGGGTGAGTTGTCTCTTTGGAAATTCTACCAATAGCCATTGTGTTGCTTTTAGTACAATGTTAATAAAATCAGTCAGTCAGTCAGTTCTTTTAATGGATAAAAATGCTAGACCTCATACAGCTCATCTTATCGAAAACAAGCTTCAAGTTGAAAAAATACAAAGTATGGAGTAATCAGCACGATCTCCTGACCTAAATTTGATCAAGCATGTTTAGAGCACACTTAGATAACATATAGCAGCTAAACCAAGGACTCTTTTACTGCCTGGGACTTCTTCAGGAGCAAATAAAAACAGGTGTGCAGCAGTCTTAGCTGTTTGAGGGGATTGCTCACCATATTAAACACATCTTGATTCATTTCCAAACAATACTTTTTTTTCATTTACTTATAACCAAATTGTTGCCCTGAAACATCTTTTCATCGTTTCGAAGAATTAAATCTCCCATACATTTTTTTTCCTTGTGTATGTTACACATGTATTCTCCATTTTATGTCCATGCAGGGCTGGCTGTCTCACATAATTTTCTTAAATTTTTTACATGCTCCGTTAATTTTTTTGAGCAGTGTAGCTATAAACATTAATATATTTAACTTAAAAATAATAATTTTTATAATTATTTGAAATTATATGCTATAAATAATTATCATTCATTGTGATTAAATATTATTTTTTTTCTATAAAATTACTTTAGTCATAACAATTTCAAATAAATACATTTAAATTTGCCATTTTCAATGTTCAGAATTAACCTCGTTTCGGTTTACTGTTCATTTTTTGTGTAATTTCTTATGCATAACTATTTTGGTGGCCTTCTTCTAATTTGCCATGTTTTACACCAAATCACCAAGGAGGCACCAAATATTTCCCTTTAACCTATAAACAAATTCAGAAAATATTAAAATAAAGTTACTTCTTTACAAACATGAAAAAGTTGAATGAATTGAATTAATAAAAAGAGTTTAAAATCAGATTTTAACTTGGCATACTACAAACAAATCCTTCATATAACATAAGCTGCTGAACAATGAATGAAACTACTGGATCAATCCTAGTTTACTTTGAATTTTTGAATTCAGTGATAAGCACAAGATTCTACCAGAGAGCTACTTGGTTAGATTGATCTTTAATCCAATTTTCATATATTTACAAGCTTAACTGTTCCATATTCTTTTAAGGAATAAAATTTCTGATGATTTCTCAAATACCTAATCCAGACCAACTCAATTGGGAGAGCACACAGTTTTATTTTTCTCTATTTTCAAAATTGAAGAAGTATTTGAGCCTTTCTCGCAACACAGACATTATTTGATCAACCTCTTTTTTTTCCCCTTCTCACTTACAACTCACTCATGTTACACACATAAGGTGAAGTGTTAGAATTGTGGCTTGTTGTGATGAATCCACATTTACATTTAATCCGTTGTTCTTGAATTATTACACACACTACATTTTATTTTTTCTGCAATAACACTAAATATTCAAAACAACTTACCCAGTTATTTGATATGTTTCTTTCACTTAAGATATATGAACACACTTAATAATTAAAACTATATTTAATGAATAATTTCAGATCAAACAACAAGTAACGAATTTAAATACAAAGAACTTTTGGAATCATGGAAAGCTTCAACAGATCTCAATTACGAAAGGTAATAAGGTTTGAATTTTCCACTCTTATTTTCTTGGGTTTGGCAGCAACAGGTGGTTTTTTCTTCTCTGACCCAGGTGTACGATTCTGTGAATTTTTCTTGGTCACTAAATTCTGATTGGCCACTTGATTAGACATGTCATTAGCCATATTTTGTAATACATCAAACAATGCTATAGGGTTAACATCCACTCTTAAAAGTTCAACAAGGGTTCTGAAAATAAAATCATAATGTTAGACTGAAGCTTTACAAATTACACAGAACTATATAATTAAAAGCAGAAATACTTTATAAGGATTTGTCAACAATATATTCATTAAAAAAAAGGATACTAAATTAATTCATTAATACACTGCAGTTATAGAGTATTATCATTAAGATTTTGAAATAAGTATATGACAGACAAAAATATTTTTGTGTAGATACTCTAGTTTTAAAAGTATAATCATAAAAAATAATTCATTACATATCAAATATTTAAAATTACAGATCACCTAGGAAAGAGTGAAATAAAAAAGTCAGAACACTGCAGTCAAATTTAATAAAAGTGGCACTGAAAAGCAACACAAGGACAAAGCAATAGGACTTAATAATTTTTAGCCACAATCAAGTGACAAAAATGGCATCTGAACTGGTGCTCCACCTTGACTTTCATACTATGTCAACATTAGGACTTCAAGCCTCGACAGATTTAACATGCATCAATGCCTCTACAAGAGGTCTTTAACTACAGTCAAAACTTGAACATGTGACTTGAATGAAACATCATTGGCCATAAGCTCAATGCCACAGTCACTCTTGCTTGACTATATCTAAAGCCCTTATTAACAGTACTTCATTTCATATATAAAGTATTTTAAGATTTGGATATGCCTAAATGAAAGGGGGAGATGTTTCCTCCTGCTTTTACACTTCACAAAAAAAAAAAATTCTTTTAATTATTTCTTGTCTTAAAGTTACTAAAATACTTCCAAGTATTATATAGGTTGATTATTAAGTCTTTTCAATTAATATGAGAGATAACATATATAAAGAAAAACGATTTCAAAGAAACCAAGATTCATATTTTATTTGCAGTCCCATAAACAGTGCAATCTCAAAATGCATCTAGCATATGTATATAATTATAACCAATCATGAAAAACAGATGTCAGCTGCTAATCAAATATGTAAATGCTCTTTATTTTATTTACATTGAAAAGAAAAAAAAAATCATTTTAAACCTTTAGATTTCAAATTAGACTATCTTATCAAAAATAATTTATAAAACCAGATTAAATTAATGACAAAAAAAATCACAAGTGAAGAAAATAATTAGTACATTAATCTGTCCAGTGGTGTAGCCAGGAGGAAAGAAAGGGATATATGCACTCCCCAAGAAGGTTTCTCGAAAATGAAATAATTCAGGACACTTCTTTTACTATGCTATTATAAATTCTCTAAACCTCAAACATAAGAACTTACCTTAATCTTATTTTAAGATAACAATTAGTAATGTTCTGAAATTATGTAATTTTACATCTTAAAAATTCACAAAACAATTTTGAGTTCATTAATTATTTTAATCACACTGGAGAATGACCTCATATTCACTGATGAAAATAAATTAAATTTGGTTTGGTTTTATTAAAGTTGTACTGGAAGTAACCTGAGGGCTGTTGGCAACTGACCTCGCAATTTTAAACCTTCCTTGGTCAAGTGATGAGGACGACACTTGAGCTGGTACCCCTCCTCTCCTAACTTCTACACCACGTCAACAGGAGCAAATTGGACCCTGACAGATTTAACGTGCATCAACCACAGCTACACAACAGATCTTTAATGGCATCAAGGCTCGAACCTGTGACTCAACAAAAACCGCCAGTCACGAGTCCGCTACCATAACCACTAAGCTACCGCGGCCACGATAAATTAAAAATACTGAACGAAACATATTTTCTAGATTTGTCAGATTGTAGTATTAGTATTTTGATTGCAGAAGATCAGTATGTGTGGAAAAAGACAAAAATTACTGTCATAACAGACTATCCTTAAACATTGAGCAAAAACAAAAAGAGGGCATATATACATACAATTTTTCATTTTATTATTCTCACACCTTTTCAACCATATATTTTAAATTGCCATAATTTTTATCAACTTTTCAATTATATTGTATTTCATAGGATCTAGTTAGTTGGAATTTTCGTTCTCATGGCATTTTTACTATCTTTCTTGAATGATCTTTATTTTTGTAATTTTTATATCTTGACTAAATTATACCAATCCATGAAGAGTTTTAAATTACAGATATAATATTGATATAGAGTATGTTTCAGAGGTAATTCTAAACTAAAGTAATTCATGATAATGATGATATGCACACACACCCAAATTAATTTCTGAGTACGTCACTGAATTTGTCATTAATTACATGGTTAAAGTACCTTAACAATTTAAACGATACTGTGGCTGAAGCAAACCACAAAGAGTCAAACCCAGGCTCTTAAATCATTATAATTTAAGTATTCTAAGATTAGATCATACAAAATAAAACCTGGACCAAGACTGCCTGTGGTGAGCTTGCACAATGCATGTTCCTCACAAAATATCATTGATTTAGATCATGATACACATCTTACTCAAACAGCTTTCGATCCAGAGGTGCTCCACTTATTTGGCACAGTTCATACAGCTCCTGATCTCTTGAATCAACAGCTTGATGCTGGTTGACTCCTAACATGTTCATTCTGAAAAAGAAATAAATTTGTTGATTTTCATGTAGTTTTTAAGAATCTTTGACATTATGTGAAATCATCACACATAATGCAATTTCACTCAACATCAGAATAAAATAAAATGGGATGCTTTAAATCCGATACCCTGGATCTTGATAACTGCTTTAACACACATCCATTTATCAAAATTAAAATCCTTTGTAAACAATAGATATAACAAAAATATATTAAATTCCATGTATTGAAAAAAAAGGGACATAAATTCTTTAAATGGATCTCATATGGTTCATTCCAAGTCCCAAAAAAGGGTGGGAGAAAATGCTGGAATTTGTTTTTATGAAAGTTGTTATTTTGTTAAACTGTGAATAAAACATGGGAAAATATAGTTTCAATTAAAAAGACATTTTCCCCTCAAGAAATAGCCCATAAAACTGAAGAACTGCAGAAAAAAAAAGTCTAAATAAATCTGTAACGGATGATTAATGTATAAATAAATAAAAAGTCTAAGCTGGTAATTTAAGATGCAGATGCAATAAGCTACTGAAAAATTCACAAAACACACATTGGTTCCTAGTGTATTTACACAGTGGTTCTGAAGCAGCTATCTTTAAGGAATCCTTCAACTAAGTTTTTAAACAATATTAAGAAGAGAATGTTGTTCATAAATTCAACATGGAAGGATAACCACAGAGAAGAGAATTTAGAAATTAAAAAATTTTAAATCACTTAAATTTCTTATAATAAAATTTTCAGCCTCAAAAAGTCCACATTATTATGAAAGAAGAATACAATATGTACTTTTATGTGTTTTGGTATTGCAATAAGGAAAAGTCACATCTTTCTAACTGTATGAAAATTCAGTACTTGATGCAAAACTGTAATACAATAGAATAAAAATATTTACTAATTTTTAGTGATTTTTCAAAGTATTGTCTGGTGGGCAAAACTGATGAGATTGGGAAAATAATTCAGACTTTAATCTCATTATTGCATGAAAATTCACTATTTTGAAACACACTGTATATTGAATTAAGTATACAAAAAAAAAAAAAAAAAAAAAATTAAACAGCATTTTTTAAAAATATATAGTAAATTGTTAATTCAAAAAAATTCATATTAATTCTTTTGTTTGAAAAAGGCATATATAAAACCTCCATATGCCCTCAGAATTGAAATGTTACCAAATCAAAATTTAATTTCACCAATTAAGCAGATATTTAAATAAAATGCTAAGATTTTTTTTTAACTTGGAAAAATTTTATTCATTTATTTGCCAAAATAAAAACAGGGGGAGGAGGGTTCTCTCATTAAGAAATGAATTTTTACAAATATCAGTATCGAAGAAAAAAAAATTATAACATTTAATGGTTAAGTCATTTTCCAAATTTTAATTTATATTCTTGATCATTATTTAAAAAGATTCCTAACATAATAAATTTTAAAAAATTCTGTTTCATTTTCAGAACAAATATTTTTCAAACTAAACTTTTTCTCACTTAGTAATTTTACAGGGTAAAATCTGAAAAAATTTGAAGCTAGTCATTATCAATATAAAAAATAGATAAAAATCTAAAAACAAAATCTTGAAATAAATTTATTTTGGTGCATATGCTCAAATATTAAACAGAGAGAACAATTACACACATAAAAGAAATTCTCTTTTTATGAACAATGTGCTTGATTCAACACATTGTTCTTTGTTTTAATTTACTTTTAATTTAAACTACTTATATTTTTACAACTTAACATGGAACATAAAAATTGTCACAATTGTACAAAACAGCTTAATACATATTAACACTTGCAAAATAAAAATAATAAAGTGGCAGGCTTATATAAATGTATTAAAGATTAAGTTACATTCTGTATCTCTTCAATGAAACTTCTCTTCACTATTTCAGCTAAAAAAAATTTAAATACGAACTAGTATAGTATAACATTGCTTATATACAATGGTTAAAACAATGTTTGTATATAACTTTGGCTTAAATTTACAAAATCTTTTTGAAAAGTACAAAACCTGAAAATGTTAAATAAACAGATTATAATTAATTCTCATTTTTTCAGATTTGTTTCAAAATGAGTGTTTTTTTTTAAACCAAATACATCCAACCATGTTTTTCAAAAAATAAAACCTTAACAGAAATATTTTTTTATGTTTGGCAAACTAAAAAAATTTTCATAATTTTTCAAATTTACTTTCCAGATGAGCAAAATCAAGGTATTATATGGGACAAGATGCTGGTTTAAAAAAAAAAAAAAGTTAATATTTCCTAGTTTTTTTAAGACCTAGAATGATTTCTTTGCAGCATATACACTAAAATGCAGAACGATACCAAAATTGTCTAGACAATGTTTACACAATTAGTATAAAGAATAATATGCAGAGGAACAGAAATAAGATAACTTTTTCAAAGTTGAAATAAGATCAACACTCTTAATGGAACATATAATATTAGTACCTCCTTATAAAAGCAGTCCTAGACAATGAATCACCAAGTGATTGAAAAAAATTACCAAGGTAGACTTCACATGTTCTATGACAACCTCGACGGAATTGTAAATTGGTGGAAGACGCTACAGTAGAGAAGTAATATAATATTCTTTAATCAGAAAAAAACTCCTCTTATTAAATTTAAGTTTTGTTGATTTTTGTCATTATGTTTCTTAACTAATTCATAGCATTTAACACATTGCAGGTCAATTTAGTACCACTCATTATCAAATAATTTTACACCAGCTTTTAACAGTGAAAAAAAATAACATTATAAAGAAAATTTAACCTCATCTTTGTATTTTGTATATTGTACTTTAATCATGAAAAACAGATAGTTTTTTTTTGTAACTTTCCAGTAATTTTAATACAGATTGAATTTTTTCTTAAAAAAATGTATGTACCTTTCTTCTCAATCTTTACTGAATTTATCATTCATTATATATCTATATAATGTGATTATAAATTTTGCCAAAGAAATTTCTAAAATAAAAAAAAAGGGAAAATGAAATTTTTAAAACTAACATAGATTTTTGCAAGTTATGCAACAAATAATGAAGACAAAATAATTAGCATTATTTTTTATATTAAGTAATGCTAATATTAAGTAACTAAAAATAAGATAAAATAAGTGTTTATTCAAATAATAACAGTTCTTAATCATAAATTTATATTCGTAGAAATTTTTAAAGCGGTATGGGAAAATTCTTGAAAAATAGCTTGAAAACATTTACATTTAGACAAACATGTGTTTGTAAATATTGAGACCATATGATGCACAGATTTAAGATCCACCCTTAAGTTCTGAACAAAATTACACAAATCCTAAGCCAAAAAGTTTAAATTGCCGAAAATTGTCTCCAAGGCACGAATTTTATTCAGTGTTATTAAACATTTTTATTTATTAACACCACTAAAGATAGGTTAATAACATTCAGTACATTATCACATAAGCAAGCATATGTTTTCTAATAATAAGCAACATGCATACCCACCTCGCTCTGGATGCAGACATCAACGCTTGTTATTTCAAAAACAACGCAATATTTTTGAGTAAAACAGATTGTCAATAACCACAAAACATTTTTCTATTTAAATAACATTCTTTCTCCTCCATTCAAATTGATCAACACGAATTGTTCCGGATACTCGTACTCTCCTCTGATTGGGTAGCAGTGTTTGTGCTCCATGGATATATGCGCACAATGCGGAAATAAGCAATACTGCGCAGATAATCCTCAGCATTAACCGTTATCGATTGATAGTGCATGCCGCAGAGGCACAACATCAAACCATCAGTTTCTCCAGAATCTTCCCTACTCTTCGTGGATGTAAGAATTCTTGGAAGATGCAACAAAAAAAAAAAAAAAAGCTTCGTAAGAACTTTGGAAGGAACAAGATACATATTTATTTTTTTCATTTTTATCTAAAGTAAAAAGGGTCTCATAAACTAAGTAATTCACAGTATAGAATAATCATAAATTCAAATGTTTAATCGGAACGAAACTTATTGAAACGTATTCAAAATTTAGAACATTTTCTCATCTTGTAAAAATGTTGAAAGATGGTGACTTTTTATGTCAAAATCGATATGTGACGTTAATATTGTAATAATTAAATTTTTTAAAAATGTTTATCTTACAAAATGCAATCAAGTTCTTGTTAATTCTATCTAATTTGAAATGTGATTAAATTACCTGGTTAATTATGGAATCAAACAATTCTATTAAAATTAAGGAATAAATACGATGGCTCGCGTTTATTTTCTTTTAGACATATGTTCTTCTTAAATTTATTCGCCAAGAAAGTTTTTTAGTACCAAAGAGGACATAAGTTTTTTTTTTGTTTTTTTTTTTTTTTTAATGCGAATATACTAATTTTCGTCTACTCTCAAACTTATTAAACAGTAAGAAATAAAATTAAAAATATTTTTTAGGTGATATTTTATTCAAGAAGTGCTAGAATCGATTTTATATAATAATTAAGACACTTGAGATTTCCTTTAATATTTTAGTGAAAAAATATAATTCTTTTTGCAAACACATTTATATTTATTAATTTTTTTGCCCAATTTCATACCTAGTTTTTTTTCTCACCATATACTTCAGCACTGGATTTCATCATTTAAATGACAAAACTATTTCTGAATGCTAAGAAGAGTGCTCAAGTCATTGTTATAAAATATTCAACTTTCTTAGAAAGTATACCAATAAGTTGAGGATTTTATTCGGTGACGAACTCTTAGATGAGTAGTCGCCAGCATAAAAAATGAAACAAAATAAAACTGACCACCTTAATAATTAATTATGTCAATGAGATTAATTTAATCAACATATTCATTTAACTTCTAAGAAGTTTTGTCATTATATATATTTTAATTTTTTTGGTTCCTAATTAGGTTGAGAATGCTTTAAAAAGTTTTTGTTTAAAATATTTTTCAATCCTGTCTTTTATCCAAGGGATTTGGCGTGGTGTGGATGTTAGGAGAGGGGTGTGCCAGCTCCGGTGTCGTCCTCGTCACTTGACCGTGGTTCAAAATTACGAGGTCCGTCGCCAATAGCCCTCGTGTTGCTTCTAGTGCGACGTTAATAAAAAAAAACTAAACTAAACTTTATCCAAGGGAAATAAACAAAGAGGTGTAAGGAGACTATACACTAAATTATTTCATCAAAATGACTTATTTAGAAAGCAGACATGTTCAGTTTTCTACTGGCACAACTTCAGAAATATTTCATAAATTCTTATAAATTACAATTACGAGGTCTTAATAAAGGTAGTTTTTATTACTGAAGGGATATTTCTATGAATTTTCAATACTTAATTGCATTCTTAAACAAATATTAAAACTGAACGGCATTTAGCCAATTACATATATCAGTTGTTTCAGTTGAAAGTATGATTCAACTATTAGTGCTATTGATATTCGATATTTAACACATGATTTGCACATTCGATTAGACTTAATTATTCGATTATCTCCCGTATAACATGGGAATAACATTCCGAAAAATTGCCATGTTATTGCGAATCCATCCGTGTTATACAAAGCAATGAACCTGTACAACCCGAAGGCCACACATGTTCTTCTCTCCCTCTGCCAGTATCAACCTGTGGCCCGCGGAGCTGGCTCATCTGAACAAAAATTTAAACTTTTATTGTACATAAGTGTAATGTTGTAAATAGTGAACTCTTTAGCATCCAATTAGAACGAGCACATGTCAAGGGCATGTTATTCATCTACGCATGAGCTGAAAAACGCGTCACACCTCTCAAACATTTTTATTCTCTCAGTAAGTAATTATTAGTCAGTCTTATTCTGTATTTTGTGCTGTGCTGTGTATAATAAATGTGGAAAAAAGTTGAATCCATATCCTCCATGACTCGATCATTAGGATTAATTTCAGAACCCGGCTCCGTAAAGAAAATGTAGGAGAATTTTTATTTCCTAACTCTTTTATGTTAGGTCATTTAACATTTGGAATATCTGCCGGGATTAGACTTTCAGAAAACCGGAAGAGGAAAGACAAACAGATCTGGTAAATTAATAGACACACTATGCATTAACTATAATTACCAAATAGCTGCCCCAGACTCTCCTACACCAACTCTGATACAGATTTTGCAATACTTAGAAGATGAATTTTGTAAAGTCGTCAGTAATCGCCAAAATATGAATATAATTTTTTGCAGTACTTTCTAAAGTTACTAGGTGATCTATGTGACAAGCATGTAAAGGTAAATCTCTCATCTTAATGAATTAGATAAAGAAATTCCTCCTGCTTTCCTTTTTTTTTTTTTTTCGGTTTATTAAAATACAATGCGCACAAATAACTATTGTTCTTTCAAACTTTTGTTTCAATTTAGAATTAAAGTAATGATCTTCTAAGTGTTTCTCTGTATACTTAACTCCCTTACGTCCCTTTTCGTGGCATTTTTAATTATTTCAGTTTACATATTTTCCGGTACAACTATTACTTCTTTACCGCCATCAAACTTGTAGAGAATTCCGTTACGTTCAAAATAGTCCTCATAATTTGAACCAGATCGGAGTTCTATTACATAATTAAATACTTCCAGTAATAACGCCCATCGAGCTATTCGTGTAGACAAGTCTATTTAATTCATTGTTTTTTGAAATCCTAAACAGTCTGTTACGCTTTTAAAGGGTGTCCCTAGCAAATAAACACGAAATTTTTTTAATAGCTTCTATAACAGAAATAACTTAAGTTCGTAACTGGAGTATTTCTTTTCAGCGCCTGTGGTCTTCCTACTCTTAAAATACATTGGATGAAAACTATTTTAGAGATATTTGAAACAAAATTGCACCATACCCATCCAGGCTAGCATCCATATGTAGTTCTGTTTCATAACTTGCGTTATATATTCCTAAAATAGGTTTCTGAGAGAGTAACACTTTAAGCTTATTAAAAGAATTTTTCTCTTCCTCATTGAATCTAAATTTACAGTCTTTTTTCAAAAGATCACTAACAGGTTTAGCAATAAATGTTCTAAGCTATCCGATTAAGCCTAAAAATCTTTGGATTTGTTTCAAATTAGTAGGTTCAGGAAAATTTAGAACTGCTTTGGTTTTTAAGGTGGTCGGATAAATACAACCCTTTTCTATCACATGTCCCAGAAAGTCAGTCCTTTCCTTCAAAAACTGAGATTTCTTAAAATTGATTTCTAAACCATATTCACACGCAAGATTAAGAACTAGTTTTAGTCATTCTATTCCTTCTTTTTCATTAGAAGATAATATTATTGCATCATCCATATAAAGTAAAACAATGTCATCATTGCTTAAAGGTCGAAAAATGGTATTCATAAATCTTTGAAAAACTGATGGATAGTTACATAGTCCAAATGGTACTTTCAAAAATTGATATTGTCCTTCTTGAGAGATAAATGACACATATTTTCTACTCCATTTATTCACATTTACATGAAAAATAAACCATTTTTTTTTTAAATCAATAGTACTAAATACTCGCAATTCTTGTAATTGATCTAAGACGTCTTCAATCAATGGTATTATACCCTGTATTTTCTTCAATTTCATCAAAATTAATGTTTAAAATAATGTCTTGAAATACAATTTTATTTAGCTTTCTATAATATATGCATATTCGTGGAGTTCCATCTTTTTTCCTAACTATAACAACTGGACAGGAATACTCAGAAGAATAAGGTTCTGTAATTCCCTGCTTTAACCATTCAGTCATTTGAGCATTAACAATCTTATTTTCCGAAAAAGGTAAACGTCGCGGTCGTTGATATATTCGTTCATTGTTTTTAGTTAAAATATTTAATTCTATGTTAGTTGATTTAATCTTCTTCGGTTGGTAATTTAATATAGATTGACGCACTTCATCTTTAATAGATTCTGAAATATTATAACCTATATTTTCTTCAATTTCATCACAATTAACATTAATTGGCAAAATTGATAAAATATTGGTTTCGTCACACAGAGACTTATTTTTTTATTGAAAATCCATTTTCATTTATTAGAACTTCACCTTGCAAAATTACATCAAGTCCTATAACAGCATTATGCGGTATAGCACAGTTTTCAACAACGCATATATCAGTAGAACACTTAAAGTTATCTATTCGTATCTCTCTCGTAAATGTTATGTATGGGTTTTATTTTACAATCTCTTAATTCCGATAAAATGGAAATTAAATATTATAAACTGATTCAGTTCATAATATATTTAACTTTTCAAATACATTCTTAGAAATTAACGTAGCTTGACTTCCAGTATCTATCAATGAGTTAATATTTAAATTACCAAAATGAGCCATTTTGAACAGATTTGTTTGTTTAGCAATATTGAGAGATGTTACATTATCACTGGGTTTGATTTCCATATTTAATTTCGAACATTCAGACACTTTGTGCCCAAAGTTTTGACATTTAAAACTTTATTTTTATATGTACAAAATTTAGATAAATCTCCTTTATTACTACAATTAAAACAAAATTTAGTATTCTGATAATAATTACTTTATCGTTTCTGATTCACAAAATTATGAGGTTTTTGATTTACTTTATTAAAAATATATTTACTTTTCATATAATCATTTATAATAACCTCATAAACATTCAGTTTTTCTCTAAATTTGCGTACGTCTTTGCAACCATACAAAACTAATTTATTCTCATGTTTATCATAGATACCTCTTACAATATATTGCATTAATGTGACATCTTCAATTCTCCCTTGATTATCCATCCCTTTCATTTTAAAATAAAATCGCTAGACTCAGATTCTTTCATTTTACGTTTACTTAATATTTCATGCAATTGGGCTGAATTAATTTATTGACACTGCTTTCAATTTCTCCCATAACGTAATATTCAACTCATTTTTTACAAATAATAAAGCATTAACACCAAGCGATCGTTTTACGAAAATAAATTTTTGGAGGTCAGAGAAATCAAACATTTTAGCAGCACATTCAAATTGCTCGCATATTATTTCACATGAAAATATCATTCTATCATGAAAATATCACTATATTTTCATGCAATCCACCATGAAAGAAGAAATGACGCTCTTTATATCAGAGAAGCTTGTAGAGATGTTTTGATTTCGAGTCGCCGCTCCTCTAATTTGCTGACTCATTAATGTTCTGGCTCTGATAATTGTTGTTTTGTCTCTACTTCCGTTTCGCTTTCCGATAAAGATTGATTCGAATTTTGAATATATTGATAGAGCGAGTTAATATCATTTAACAATTGTATTATTATCCCGATTATTTCAGTTTTTGTTCCTTGGAATACAATATTCAGAATATCACAAATGGTAATCAACTCATATAATGAAAAAGTATCATTAATAGATTTTAATTTAGATTTAAAATTCGAGTCATTTACAGTGAATTCCAAACCAGTAAAGTTTCAGATTCTTTCCGTATCTTTAACATCGCCATCTGTATTAAAAATAAACGCATAAAAAGTTTTACTTTTTTTCTTTCCTCAGATTTTTCAGTGCATTGCTTATCACATTAATTTCGTCAATGTTCATCTTTAAATTAGCAAATAAGAATAAATCTCACACACTTAAAAGTTTTGAATTAAATTCCTGTATAGCACACATTAATCCAATAATCGACGCTCTTTTAAAAAAATTCGATCAGATCGCAATTTAATTAGAAACAGTTTTTTAAATTCCTACTATTAGTTCACACACTCCCTATATATATTTATATATCTTGTTCAAATTTTCAATCGTACATAAAATACTTTTTATTCATCCACTCAAGTTCAAATACATTTTTTAAAACTTGCTGTGGATGACACTTGATGTTAATACCGTTTTCTCAAATTTTGATTCATTTAATTAAACTTAATTGGTGAAAATGCAGTTTAGCCCAACTGGTTGGCGTGATTTCAAAAGTTGCCAAACTTGGCGTTTTTTTTTTTTTTTTTTGGCAGAACGGACCAGGACGGCGAAGCGGACCAGGGTAGCCACATTTGGCAAATAAATAACTCCTGTTGCTAAAGGTGGTTGGGCTAAACTGCATTCCAACCATTTAATTTACTGGATGAATTAAGAAACAAGCCAATGCTTCTGTTATGGCATTTGTTTTGCAATGGCAAAGTTGGTAGAGCGTCGGCGTAGAATCTTCATGCCTTCGGATCGAATCTCATCGAAGCGCAAATTTTGTTTGATTTTCAAATAATTAATTTTAGTTTTTTTTATATGGGAGGAAAAATTTTTTCATGGAAAGATATTTAGCAGGATATAAATTAAGTAATAAATACCGTCTTGACGAAGCGTGTAGATCGCTGGAAAAAAAAATTCTTTTGCCACTTAATATTGTGATTCGGTCATATGTATGTACATATTTATATTAATTGTAATTATTTAATAAAAAGTAACTGAAATAAAAAATTTCTTTGTTGACCTAAGTAGGAATTGACTTTAATTCATTTTTTATATTACTTGTTTTTCAGTCACTTTTTATATCATGAGCCTTACATCCAGCTTCTGACGTGTAGGACTGCCGATGTTACCAGTTATTCTAGTTAAAAAATCAAATCTTGAACATTCAACACATTTAATTAAGACGTTTCACATTAACATTTACACACATTTGACAAGACATTCACTCGAATGCATACACATAAAAATAATGACATAAATCGTCTTCATTTCTACGAGACATCTGCAAGATCGTCGTTCTTGTTTTGATGACTCCCGTCGTCTGACTTTTGTGACACACACACAGAGAGAGAGAGAATCCTAACAACAAAAAGAGGTTAATGGCTCGTTTCTTTATGTTATCTAGCGGGAGGTTACTCCGGATTAAATCAAGAGGCGAAATTTTAAACGCTAAGTAAACGCTTTAAAGTAATTACAAAATTAAATTTTGACTATTGAGTACACATGGAGCTATCACATCGGACGTCTTTAAATGATGAATACGCCCTTGCCTCTCGAGAGACTGGTTTTATCCCCTTAGATGATAATAAAAAGCAGAGGTCCAGTTCGTGGCGTGTAGGAAGGTGTCATAAATGTATAAATCCCACATCTATATATATATATGTAAGCGAAATACCTCTGATTGACTCATCACGAGATCTCTAAGACTATAGAACCGATTGATTTGAAATTTAGCATAGTTATTCATTTTGCGATGTAGACGCTCAGTAAGAACGGATTTTACGGAAGTCTTATCCAAAATGTAATTTTCCTCCGTAATCTACTCTTATCCATTGGTTATGTAATTTTTGGCGACTTTATCGCCAAAAATGATATGATCGACGTCAAACGGAGTATATATTTTTTATATGTATATTGTGTATTATCACCATTTATGTTTACTTGGTAAGATTTGTGCGTGCGAAATGGAAAAATACCGAATAATTTAATATTGAAGCGCTGATGGAGGATTTGCAAGAATTTGGCGAAGGGGCTCTTTATGTGAAATTTCATGCAGGTCGAAAATAGGAAATGTACAAATTTAGCGATAGAAATAAATGAGTTTGGAATCCCAAACTCATTTATAATGAAATAATAAATTAGTCGAAAATAGGAAACGTACAAATTTAGCGATAGAAATAAATGAGTTTGGTTGATGAAAGTGTAGTTTAGCTCCAAAATTTTGCGAGATTTTGAAATATACTAAAATGGCGACTTCTTATGGAGTATCGCACTTACAAGACTATCTTCGTTTATTGGAGGACCTCGCTACATGCATGAACGAACTCAAGACGCTATGACATAGGTAAGACATTTTAGACGTCCCGGTTTGCACGACTTTTTTTTAGGATTGCAGTCACTTGCAATCCTAAATGGTCAGAAATCAAAATGTCTTGAGGCAAGGACAAAAATCTTATGATAGACACGATGTCATTGCGAGGGTATTTCATGTGAAAATTAAGCCCATGACGAATCTTCTGACAAAAGATTGTATCTTTGGCAATACTAGATTTAGCATGTATACGGTGGAATGAATTTTATCCATGTTATATATATATGGGGTGACTTTTTACTAAAACATTTTATTTTTCTCATATATTTGAATGTCGAGGTTAACCATTATGACAAACAATCAATTTCTTAAGATTTTAAATTTAGATTATTCATTACCGTTTAAAAATTGAAAATTTTCTTGATATTTTACATAGAGATTCCAAAATATAATATTATCATCTGCCCACCGAAACAGGTGGGTATCAGCTAGTATATGTATATAGATACGGCCCATTTTTGTCAATCATGTATTCCACATCGGTTAATCACTAATCTGATACATAAATTTGAAAGTCGTTCGTTTGTTTTTTTTTCATGCATATCCACATCGTTTATCTACAGTCAAAAAATAATTTTTAAAGAGTCAGCGATCCTTCCCTTACGGAAAAAAATGAAATTTTTATTTAATTTGAGACTTCCCCTCAAAACTACCGAGTTATAAATAAAAAATTTGTGTCTTACCCCCCGCCTACCTAATTATTTTTCATTTCTTTAATTATTATACATCTATCTAATTGTAATACATTAGTAATATTGTTCATTTGAAGAATTACACTAAAACTTAACCGCATTAAAGTTTGTATTAACCGTCAATTTTTATTTCTCTTTCCCAAGTTCACTTAGAAATTTTGCACGTATCTCCCCCCTTCCCCCGAAAACTTTTTTTTGTCATTTTGCCTTCTACCCGGCACTTTGTAATTTCCAAAAATCGTCATTCCACTTCCCCATCAAAACTATCACTTCAATCTCCTGTAGTTATTTTCCTGGAGGCATTTTAATGTACGTCCGAGAGAATCAGGTTGGACCCGCAGTTAAAAAAAATTGCATATCCATTCGTAATAATTCGCTCGTATGTTACATGAAGCAACAAAATCGTGCCTGTCCAGAAAGTATGAACATCTAAAAATGCAGGGAAAAATTATTTTGAATCTTATTTTTTATTAATATTGTTGCGAAAATGTGCGTGGAGTGAAAATCAAAGTCCAGCTCAGAGGATAACGACGATTAATTCGTAAGTCTTCAAGACAACACACAGGTAGCACAATTTGGACTATAACAGATACACAGCACTTGCACATTTCAATGACACAGAAACAGGAATAAAACACACAGTAAGTACAGTCACAGTTATTACACAGCTACGTTCAGCTTATTACTCTTCACTGCGGACAGCCACCGCAGTAATATTTTGCACATTTTTTTTTTCTTATAAACTATCACAGATTTTAGATACAGAATAATATTTGTAAAATTATTTTTCGTCAATTTTTGTAAAAAAAAAAAAAAAAAAAAAAAAAAAAATCATAAAATATCGAAACTTTTTGAATAAGTGATGGTGCAAGAGCCAGATATGGCAATGCTGCTCCAAACGGTGATCTAGACGTTTGAAAAAATGTAAAAAAGATAAAAAAAAAAATTTGAAATTATAACTATAAAGAGTGTTCAAATGAAAAGGTACGGAACGTCATAACAACGTAACCGTTAACATATTTACCTATGCCGCTAAGGGGAAAACGTAGCGAAATATTTAGGGATGCCAATGGAGTCTCCAGCGTGGATCGGAGCATGCGCAGGAGAGAGAAGAGGCTCTTATAAAGAGCGCCGTCCAATTATGTTCAAGGACCGTTACTTGTTGAATTTTTCGATCACAGATGAACCACTAACTTTGATGTGTATTATGAGACACCCCGAAGCCTACGCATGTCCATCAATAACCAAAAAAAAAAAAAAAACCGGGGCTGCGGTTCTACTCTATGATAACGCGCGTCCACACTTCCACAGGGTCACACACGTGGAACTGGCCAAGTTCAAGTGGGAGCAGCTTGACCATCCACCCTTCAGTCCGGACATGTCGCCCTGCGATTTCTATGTGTTAGGTCCCCTGAAAAAACATCTGAAAGGGAAGCGCTTCAACTCAGTCAACGACTCTTGTGAAAGGCTGGGTCTCGTCAAAACTACAGGATAATTCTGGGAAATAGGAATCCTTCGGCTCGTTATGCTCAGGCCTATGGTGTATACTTTGAATAAAGTCTTCGATTTATACCCGCAGTGTCGTTTCGTATCTTTTCATTTGAACACCCCTTGTATGTTTAGTGATCAGAATGTCGTTTATGAGTACTTCGCGAATTTTTTAAGTTATAAATGCGGCAGGTTTTATGCCAGATGTACGGAAAAGTGCACGACTTACAAATGTAAATACAGCTATTGATTTTTAATTGCTCAAACATAATTATTAATGCATTTAGATGCAATTTTCTTCATGTAAACAGATGCATTAACATACAGATATCTCAAAGTTAAAATATAACTTTTAGTCTTGAAAAGTGAGATTCATTAAGCTTGGAATGAAGCTTATTTTTCCGTGTCGAAAGCATCCCAATTGCCTTAAGTGTTGTTTTGCTTACTCTTGTTCAAAAGTAATTTTTTTATAAACATCAATTTCTTTATAAGCATGGAGTGTAATAAATACAGATTTGGCCAGAAATAAAAACTAATGTGGCTTAATTATTTTTTAACCGATTTCAAAAAATCTAAATTGCGTTAAAAAAAACTCATTAAAATACACATCTTTTGAGCAGAAAAATATTAGGGATGGAGAATTGTTGCTTTTGCTGAATAATACAGAAAATGTTTTTTTAAAGGGAGGAGGTTAGAAAAATAAACTGAAGGGGAAAAAAAAATCTTTTTGGTGCGAATATGCTTATGGCTCCATCCACACATCCAATTAAGTACACACAAAAAACTGAAATGGTACGATCAGTCACGTGGATTTGTAAAATATTACAAAAGATAACCATATTCCAGAAAGTAAAAGCAAAAAGGTAAATTTTAAGATGAATTGAAAAAAACATTTTCTTTAATCATATCTACAAATTAAGAACTGTAAAAATAAAAAACTAATATTTCATGGATAAATTTATGCAGTCTGTTCAACAATGCAAGCAAAATCTCATTTTCATAACCTTGTCTTTTCAATCAATGCTAAAAATATAGTTGACGACCACGAAAACTAAGCCAACACCCCTCTCTCCAAATTTCTACATCACACCATGTAAGGAGTTTAAGCACCGACAGATTCAACATGCATTAACTTCGTGACACAATAGAAAAAAGCTGACCTCGAACCCAGTTACATTGGTGACTGGTGCACATGTAATAAGAGGGCATAACAAGGATGCAACATGGTCTTGGAGCCCTTTTATTTGGTGATTCGGTCATTTCTCTCATAAATATTATTTCATCTGAAATTTTAAAAGTAGTTTATGTTTCATAATACAGTTTTATTAAAATTCAGTTCCAGATTTTTGTAATGTATGCCTAAAACTAAAATTCACAAATCTATAACATAGTTGCATTTTTCTTTAATAATCTGTACACAATTAATTTGTAAAATTAACGTACTATTTTCACATATATTTATTTCAAATGTTTTAAAAGAGCCTTGTGATCTAATTCGTAAACTGCTCTTACAATTATATTAACTTCCAATTTTTACTTAGAATAAAGTCAAGATTTCAATTCTCACATTTATATTAATTTTTTGAATATTAGAAATAATTAATAAAGTTTGCATCGACACATTTTTGCCAAAAAGAGTGAAGATATTACTTCAAATGAACCATAGAGAAAAGAGAGATGCAATGCAGAAAATAGTCGACAAATCTTTTATTAGAAAATGATTTATTTGAAAACCAACATATCTATCAAATACATTTTGTATCTCATTTAATGTTCATAACAAATGTAATAAATCAAAGGCATTCATTAGACACATACAGCTAAGAAAGATTACAGCAATTTCACAATAATATTGAAGAAATAAATGTCATTAAATAAAGCTTAATTTTAATTAAAAAATTCATTTATAAGAAATTGTATTTGGTTTGTCAAATATTTTACAATTTAAAGGACTTTTAAAAAATCACTATTTTATTTCACAATAGATTTCTTTTTTAAAATGAGTCAGGAAGTATAAACGATGAAATTCCACTGTTGTTTGAATTGTGATTTGATATAAATACACATAGGCAGTCCACCAACTTATTTCTATTCACTTCCAATTACATTTAAAAAAAAACTGTTAAAATAAAAAAAAATTACTACATCATTTGAATGGATGGGTATTACAATTGCTTTAAGTTTCACAAGAATTTAAATTTATGGTTCCATCAGAATTCTTAAGTTTAAGACATATAGACACCAATTATGCAACTAATTATTTTTAGATACAATTTTATAATAAAAAGAGAGAATATACTTAAGTTTTTTCCACCTACAATACCACTATGAAGTAAAGGAATCATTTAACTCACATTTAAAGTAAACACTACAGGTAATATCCAAAGGTTAAATACAGAAATTTATATAAACAGGACAAAATAGAAGTGCAGGAATGCTTCAATTCAAAGTCGTACATAAAGTTGTATTTCTTCAATAAGGATGAGATTTCAGAAAAGCATTTCAATGCATTCCTTTGAAATCTTATTCTGTACATATATAATGAATTAATCTCAAAGAAATGGGTCCTTTTTGTTAAAATAAATGGAAACCACACAAGTTTCCGAATAACTTACACTTATAATTTTCCATAAAAGAATAACCCTTATTGTATATGACCAAGATGAAATAAAATATTAATGAAAGTCCACTATGCTCTTACAATAGTAAGAAATTAAATTCATTCTACTTTCCATCACATCTTTTTATTACCACTTCAGGGAAAATGTTACACTTTTTTGAAAAATCATACACCGTAATTTTGGAGGGCGAACCACCCGAGATATTACTGTAAGTAAAAATGTTTTTCAGGCCAGCAGGATCTGGACTCTCTGTATTTTTACAAACTACATTGTTTGCAGCTCCTACTTCCTGTTTTACAACTGTGTTTTTACTCACAACTTCCTGACTGTATTTAATAGGAAGATCTTTATGAGCTTTATCATGATGTTGTCTGAGTTTAGTGGCAAACTCATATCGCTTATTACAGTAACCACATGTTACTCTCATCTTGTGTTTAGCTTCAAGATGAGCATCGACATGTTGCTTCTGTGCAATAAATTGACAAAATTCACATTTGACAAAGTTGACATCAGATGAGGTAGTATCGAGTGCTGTAAACTCCACCTGAAGACGAGAATGTGTTTTCTGCAAATGGCTGATGACTTGTTCTTTCTTTGCAAAAGCTGCCCCACAATGACTACAGATAAACGCCATAGGGCCCAGGTTAATTCTTTTATTTGGAACCTTTTCAGATTTTTCAAAAGGTTGTTTTGTGAAAGAAACATTCTTTGAACCATCAATAGATTTTGGGGGAAGAGAAGGATGTTGGGAAGCTGTATGACGTTCCAACTCACTGCTATTTTCCACACACTGGTTACAATAGCCACAAACAATTGAAGACATCTGCTTACGCATTACATAGCCTCGTACCTTGAACGTGCTATCGGGATGTATCAAATCTGAGTGTTTTTTCAAGGCATGCAGATTTCCGTCGCTTGCTTTGCAATAAGAACACTCAAATGAATCTTTATCATCAGCGGAAAATGTTGCTTCAGGATCTGGGAAATAATAATATAAATATTTTCCTTCTTTTCCAACAGGATGGAGACTTTCAACATGAATTTTTAGCTCTTGCAATGACCTCAATTTCTTGATGCAAAATCCACAACGAAAGCGCTTGATATTGTCAGAAGACCCACTAAATGCTTTGGAACTATCATTTGAGCTCTCTCCCAAATTAGACGCAAGATTTGACAGATTGACGTTGCTTTGTTCTTTGGTTGGATCAGCATCATCATAATTTTGTTCTCCATCTATATGCATTTCAGTAACACATGCATCCAAGGAGTCATCAAATTCCTTATTATTTTCTTTACTACCTTGAACCTCAATTGGATCACATGCAAAAATTTCTGTGTCAATATCTTTCCCATGATAATTTTGAATGTGAATTTGTACCTGAGCTGCAGTGTATGCTCTATAAAAACATTTGCTACATTGATGCTGACATTTCCCATGCTCTGCTATTAAGTGCTCTGTCAAAGGAGCACTGTTAGAGAATTCCATTAAACAGAATGTACAATGTAATTTTTTCCCATCATGTTCCTTATTCATATGTAATTGATATTCACTACTATCATGAGTGGTATAGACACAGTTCTGCAATGAGCATTTGAAGAAGCATTTAAGTTTGTCTGGATTCAACATTGGAATCAAATCACCAGCAGCTTTCAATTCCCAAAATTTTTCACAATTATTGCTCTTTTCTTTAGATGATGGCTGAGTTGTTGAATTGGTGACTGTGCTTGTTATGGAATTTTGGACAGCAGTATTTGGGTCCCCCAGTTGTGATTTCTCGCTTGTCACATCACTGCTCTGGCCAGTTTTTGAACTAGCATTCAGAAGAACAGCCGTAGCAGTTTCAGGCGCCATCTTATTGGTTAATTTTCCACTAGCATGATCTTCAAAATGATCTAAAAAACCTTGTGTTGCTTCAAATTTCAAATTGCACACTAAACAAGCATTTTTGTTTGGAACTTTATGATGTGCAATATAATGATCTTGTAGTACAGATTTGAATGCTGCCATGAAATCACAGCAAGGACAGTGAAGCATCTCCTTAGAATTGAGTTCTACGAAAGACATCCTTTTGTTTGTTTGCTTGGGAGCAACAGTGATAACATCATTAATTTTTTTTGCCCAACGACCAGAGCGCCTAAGTGTCTGCTGACCAGTAAGTTCCTCTGGTTTCCAAGATGGATCATCGGGATCATCTGAGTCACTGCTCTCTGAAGGAGGTCTTCCACGACCTCTACCCCTACCACGACCCCTTCCTCTTGCAGTTGGCATCAATGCTCCCCGTCCACGAGCTACAGGAAGAGGACTCCCCAATGCCTGGGAAATAATTGGTTTAGGAGAAGCACCTGTAATGGCTGAAATAGTTGGTGGTCCATGAGTAAAACTCTGAGACTGAACAACTACAGATAAAGGAGGAGGGTTGGAAGGTTTAGAAACAGGGGGAGCACTGCTGACAACTGGAGCAGCAGGAGTTGCTCCCGGATTTCTACGATTCTTTTCTTTATGTGGGCAGTCATCCTGCATGTGCAAAATCAAACAATGAGGTAAAGTAAATATCTTTTGACAGTGGATACAAAAAATGAATGGACTTCCTTTATGGCAATGCCTCAAATGATGGACAAAGGTTTGTCCAATATTAGTTTCAAATGGGCAATCTTTTACACCACAACGGTATATCATTTCCTCCATTATACAAGCCCTTTCCCTGATGTGGACCACAAGAACACCAGCATTACTGAAACATTTACCACAATTTTTACACCACATAGATAAATCGCTACGGTGGTCTGTTCTAGTGTGTTTCATGAATTCCTGCTCATTATACGTTTGGTATTGACAAGAGGCACAAGTATAAATAATTTTATCTTCATTATCTGGAGTTTCCGGTTGAGATACAGGTGCGGCAGTCACCACAGGTGGCTGAGGAGGAGGAGTAGATACTTGAACAGGGGAAGGAACAGAGATAGTGGAAGGAACAGTTACTGTAATAATGGGAGTTGGTTTAGAAATTATCACAGGCTGAATAATTTTTGGGGTATCCTTTTTTTCCTGCTTTATTTGAGCTACCACATCTGGATCAAAAGTGACTGTTTCTGGTATTTCAGTTGTCCTCACTTTTTTGAAGGGAGCATTTTCTGAAGCTATAAACACACATTTAATAAATATTACAGAACAAAAAGTAAACCTTAAAAATACATGTTAGCCAAAATAATTTATATAAGCCCTCATTATTTACAATACAAATCCTTTTCTAAAACATTTTCAATTTTAATTTAAGAAACACATCTTACAAAAATATTTATTTCGCAAGGTGAAATTTAGGAAAATAAAAAATACGTGAAAATAATAATTCAATTACTGTCATTATTTTTTAAGGTAGTGAAACCAATTCAATCACTGTTTTACATAGGTTTATCTTTCACATAGGTTTACTGTAGGTTTATCTTTCAAAACTAGAAAAGAAATAGATAAATGACTTAAATTGAGAAATTGATGCAATTACCGTTATAAAATAATTCAATAGCAAAAATTTGCCATAGCAATAAAAGTAAAAATTACATATTTGTTTTACTAATGTTGAAATAACCCTTCAGCTTCTCATGATCAGTAAATCGATCTCTTAAACAACACATCTAAGGTTAATAATTACCAAAATAAAACAAATGACATTTTATTCATCAATATTAATATATCATAGCAAAAATTCCCTATTTTTCAAGCATTTACAGAAATCTAAACTTGTTTCTTAACACAAATATCATATTTTCAAAATATATATTTTAGAAATATAGATTACCAAGTTCTGATTTTGAAATCATATGTTGCATTTAACACAGTAGACTTTCCAAAATTAACTTTTACAATTTCTTTTGAAATGATTTCTTAGACAACATCAATTTGAATACCACTCTAGGTCAACCACTGATTTTTTTTTTTTTTTATGTATTCTGCTACATTCAATTATGTTTACCAATACCATAAATGGTGGCATTATTGTGACACAAATGCCAAATGATCTATGATTCATATGCCTACTTCTTCATCCTCATTGTATGTTCTGTCTCAAATGGTGACATATTTTACACTTGTGCTAGCTGGCAAAGATTGCGATCAAAGGGAGGTGGAACCAAATTCTAAAGTAAGTTATATCATCCTTATTCACAAGCAAAATGGAATTCCACAGGAACTTTGAAATGGAATTTCTATTCTTTTACACACTATACAGCTGCTCATTCGAAATGCTCTGGAGTTACAGCTATTCAATCATTGGCTGCCAAAATGTAATCATGAGTTTGAAAGTATTTGTATGGCTTAATATCCTTATAATTAGATTATTCATTTTGAGCCCCTGCACTTGCCCTCAAAGTGTATTTAGCCTCCCAGATTCCCTATAAATAAAAAATTTTATAATTTCCTCCATTTAGGATTTCTTTTTCTTTTTAAAATTTTTATAATGACCTCAGAAATTCCTGCTCCCAAAAAATATACGCCAAGTTTCAGAATGTTAAGATTTTTATGAGATAGTAAATAAACCATTACTCATTTTAGAGAAATCCAAGTGATGTAATAACAAAAACACCAGTGGTTAACCAGCATAGTTCTGAAGTTATTGAACCTTTTTAACTTTGATCAGAAATAAATCATAAGCAGAAGAAAGCTAATAATATTAGCTATTATTAAAGCTTTCTAAAGAAAATTCTCTAAACCTAGCTCCCCCTTTTTTTTGAATTATCATAACAGATGGGGATGGGGAAGAGAATGAGAAACACTGAGAAATTTCTACACTAGAAATATGAAACTAGAACTATCATCTTACTCCATTTTCAGCTTTAATTTATTATACTTCAGATATTGATGTAATAAAACTAATATTACTCAGAAAATGCTTTACACACATATATATGCAAGTTTTTCTTAGCGATACTCTTATTATTAAAGGCTAAAAATGAACCAACTGTTATAGGAGAAAAATCCATTTATAATGTTAAAGACTTATATATAAATAGAAGCGTAAAAACTTGAAGACTGGTAAATCCTAGCTTTTACTAATGACACCAATTTCGTCGCGACAATTTTCTGTTCCTGCCCCTCCCTATTTGAACCATTTGCAGTCTAGCTTCGAGCAAATTCAAACAAGTGTAAGTGGTTATGATCTAAAATAGAAGTAGTTTGTTTCCATTTGAAATGTATCTTACATTTTTTATTTTCCGGAAAAGAAATGAGTGATATCATGCAGATAAAGTTTTACAGCATTTTCTCTGAATCTAAAAAATAAGTACGATAACAGCTTTTATTTAACAAATGAGGAATACACTTCTTTAATAAATGAAGTGAAAGAAGCAAAATTTGTGAAGGAAAAACAAACAGTTCATTACAGAAGTTTGAAACACTGTGATATTTTAAATATTAGAGGATAGGACGAACTTATAGCACCACTATCAGCAGAAATCCTGTATTAAGTTTCAGTAGATAGGTCTTCGATGTCATATATGACCCTCATATTGTAGTCAGCCATAGTGAAAGAATCCGTATGATTAAGAAACTGAATCGCAAGTACAAGAATGTAACAGAATCTAACGTAACATATTTCAGACTATGTGAACAATGTCAGGAAAACAAAAAACTGTGAAAAGGGAGATTGTAATCAAACAAATTATGCATAGTGAAATGAATTTGCAATGACAAGTCAACTTTAGAGATGTGCGGTTCAACCCTGATTGTGATACGAAATTCATTTTAGAGTATTAATATCATCATACCAAATTCATACTACTCCGAAGTTTACACAGTAAAAGAGCTGATGAAATAGCATATCACCTTCTGGATATTTTCACAACTTTTGGAGTCTCGAGCACTCTTCATTCTGACAATGGGAGGAAATTTTGCAATCAGATCATGAATAGTTTATCGAAATGTGAAGCAATATAAAAATAGTTCATGGTAAACCGAGACACGCTTAATTTGCAAGGTTCTGTATAACAGGTGAATCAAGACATTGATAATATGTATAGATGAAAACAAACAAAACAGAATAGAGATAGGAAGGATTAAAATTTGTTTAAGAAATGAAAAACGAAGTATATCATGAGAGAATCAAATGTTCACCTTACAAAGCTGTGTTTGGTTATCCTATTAAGCTGGGACTTGCAAACTCAAGGTTTATTACATAATTTGATTAGTAATATGATCACTGAAGAGAAAAGAAAAAATTACGAATATTAATAATGAATATTTGGTTAATATAGAAGATGAAGCCACTAATCTCAAATCAACAGTTCAAGTAGAACCGCAAGATAATAATAATGCATGTAAAAAAGAATCATACATAACTGTAGAAGTACAGATAAAAGTAGATACTGAAGTTCAAATTGAAAAAAAGAACCAGATATGCTCTGACACAACTAGCGTGATTATGAACAAAATGTGAAAGTGTTTCAAAAGACAGCTAAGGAAGAACATGAGAAGTAGGCAAAGATGAAGATTGTGTCTACTAAAAACTTTCTGAAACCTACTGCTGGATAAAATGTCAAAATAAAAGTACCTGATATTCATAAATCGAAAATGGATCCAAAATCAGTAATAGCCATTATAACAGTATTAAAGATGATGAATCTTATGTTCTTGGTACTAAGTTCGGTAAATAAAAATCATTGTACACAAGAAAGCAATTTACCTTTAGCAAATATTTAAAACATCAAAGAAGTTGGTATAAAAAAATAAGTGTATGTGAAGTAGTTAAAAAAAAACTTTCTTTACTGTTCAGTAGAAGTATACTATGAAGATGTGTTCATGCAAATAAACTGATCTACTTTGTTATTCAAAATGCCATAACAGTCAACCTTGCTGCAACAAGTAGTAAGAAATATTCAAGCAATGGTATTAAAGAAAACATACATTTTTATTATTTTTTAAATTTTATAATTTTTAATATTTTTTCTGAGTTATCAATTTAATTTAAGCTATTGCCAAAATCATTGAAATATCTTCATTAGTTATTGAGAGAATTATGCATTTGTTCAGCTTTTCCACATGGGATCTTATTCGTGAAATGGAAAAAAATATTGCATTTTTTTAAAGTTTTTTGTAACTCTTTGAAAGTAATTTTGAGGCAGTTCCATAGACATATTCATAAATTAAAAATTATAGTGTATTTTAATCTTTTTGGACACACTGTATACAATGTAGTGAATAGAAAATTCTATCATAAGTAATCCTCTATTTCCGGCTTTTACCGGAAGGCATTGGTAACTCCTAGCTGGTAACGAAGTGGCTACGCAAAAGTCCAAAGTATCCTTTAATATATCATTTTGGCCTTTTACCAAGCCACTTTGGTAAAACCTAGGATTTACCAGACTTCAGACTTTTACAGTAACATATATATGCACAATGCCAAGCAGGTAAATAAATATAAAAAATATTAAAACAAATTTTGAGCTGTTACTTTCCTCTAAATGTCATGCAGAACGAGTCTTGCTACAATTTTGAAATAAATTGTATAACAGCAGAAATCATAATTTAAAATTATTTGATACAACATTTAAATTATTGTCATTTTGTTAATATCGAATTATGTGGAATGCAGCATAATTACAAGGTTATTTACTGTCCTTAATTCATTGATATCACCACAAACATGTACAAAATATTTAAAAATACTGATTTTTGATTGTCACTTTATATATAAAAAATTGTTTGTATTTCGATATTATAAAAGTGCTCCCAAAATATAGTGTTCAATGACGAAATTAGATTTAATGTAAACATGCTTCAGACTAGAAATGATTCCATTATTAACAAACAAACAAAAACATTTTTTCTCTTAGTGACTGATGTAAAAAGCAATAATTAATATTAATTTTTTATTTCACACTAAATATGAAAAGAATAAGAGGAAGAGCATTTACTAGTGATTACTCAATCTTGGCACAATTCATGTAACATCCCTGTTGATAATATAGATTTATTTGTACCATCAATTAATAAATGTTGCAGTTAAAGTTCAGCCACATATCAAATAAACAGATGAATAAAAAGCATTAACTCAATATTTAATAGAATAATTAACATTTATAGCTAACTAATATGCCTGTTGCAGCAACACTCAAGCATGTTTAACTAAATAATATGAAGTACTATTTAACGGTTGCCCATTACCTCCACCAGTATTATAACATTCCAACCTCCAATTTGTTATGGTTTCCCTTTTTTTTTTCTTTTGTATTGTTCAAGACAGAAAGAAGCACTAAGACAATGCAGCAATAGCTGATTCCTCTCATACTCAAATTTCAATGACTAACATTGACATTAAAAGGAATTACTAATGAAAGAATTATCAGATTTTTATAATCATTCATAAGAATATTTTAACAAATACAAAAATCCAAATGGAGCTGAATACCAACCTCCCTGAGAAGAATCTGTATCTACTGCAGAAATGCTTCTTTTCTGGAAAACAAAATGATTATTCAATATTAAAAATTTAAATTGATAACAGAAATATAAACACATTATGTAACAGGAGCTATACTCAGAAGTATGAAAAACTTACCCCTTGAGAAGTTCCTTCTTCGTCTTCTTTCATCTTCTCCTGTGAAATTGTAAATTACACATAAGCTCAAGGTTGAATGAACTTTAGAACAAAGTAGCATATTCATATTATTGAATAAAAAGGATATCACAATTATTCAAAATGATCAGTCAAAGCAAATATTATGGAATTACCTACTCTCCATATTCAATTCTTAAAAACCTTATGTGTGCTTCTTAATTATTTTTAGGCGAGTTAAATATATTCTTATGCACATATGCATCTTTGCAATTAATATAATGTTCACATCCCATATTTTCTAAAATACCATACAAAGTTCTTTCAATAAATCCTTGGAAAATCCAAGAGACAGCACTCATTGCATATGACTCACTAGACATTATGTCTAGTGTGTCATGATGATTACTAAAGTACAAGTCTCAGTTATTTCCATCATATGGTTACATTTTTATTGTCGATTGAAGCAAGAAACATGTTTATTTAGAAAAATGGAAAAAAGTGAGTTTCAAACTGTGATAAACACTTATATATAAAAGGCTTAACATGCTACTTCCCTTTAGATACAAAAACACTAAAAATAGTAGGGTTTTGAAAGCAAACAAGCTTTTTTTTTTAAATAAAAAAAAAGAAGGGTGAAGATGGTGAAATTGGCTGGCAAGATGATAGCTAAGGCTTTTAATTCATCTTGGATTACATGGGAAAAGGAAAACTATAACTGGAGAGTATTAAGTGTTGTTATTGCACCTGTTGAGCGAAGAAATCTAAGAAAAAATTTCCTCACCTAAAAAAGATACAGACCCTATTTCAAGCACAGGTGAGCACCTGTGTAAATAGTTTCAATGGCCAAAATCAGGGAATAGAAATTCAAATTATTACCACATCCCCCCTATTAGCCCCCTCCCCAGTGACTTTACTTTATTTCCAAACTTAAAAAAAAATAGCCCAGCTGTTAACAGTTTATATCAAATACAGAAGTCATTGCCCAAACAGATACCTATTTTGAGAACCTTCTCAAATCTTACATTTTAGATAGCTTAAAAAAGAATGTTTGGAAAAGTGTATGGAGCTAAAAGGAGATTACGTTGAAAAAATAAATAATCAACTTAAAATAATTTATTTTATCTTTTTAAAGGACTTATTGAATGACCCTCATAATATGGAAGTCAAATTTCAATTATATTTTAGAAATAGCAAACTAAAGAGAAAGAACTTAGTATTTATAGTGTATAAAACCATCAATTTTTATTTAATTCCTTCGTCAAAAATATCTGGATTCTTAAATTTTCCAGCATTGATCATTATGTACATGATTCTTTAAGCTCTAAAAACATAATTAAGAAAAGTCAATAATTAAAAAACATCTTCCATCTGAATTATGCTTATTTATAAATATTACAGATTTAAAAATAAGAAAACACACACACGTATATTGGATCGACAACTAAGTGATCATGGATTTTAAATAAGAAGAAAAATTCAAAACTTACACTTGAAAATTTTATTTTATTAAATTAGGTACTGTCTATTTTTATGACCTTTTGCCATTTTTTATGCATACGACACTGCTTAAAAGAGGCAAATTCCATATTGATATAACTTCCGATGTAGATAAATTGAATTGAATGAGATTTTACATCAGCATTTACCATTACAATTTTTAACACTTATGGAAATCCTTCTCCATACAATTTTTTCGTTCCTGCATGGAATGAAATAAATGTAAATCTGAAGGATAAATTAAGGCTACATGATGGATATGACAATGCATCATTACCTAACACCAATAACTTTTGGCAAGTGACCAAAGACGTGTTGGGCTCAAGTTGGAAAACAACATTTTTACGATTTGCCAATTTTGGCCACTTTTCTAGAAACACAAATGTCAAGATTGGCTAGATGTTGAACGTAGACATTTGAATTAACCATTCGATTCCTTGGGAAAATTTCATATTGCAGAATTCCTTTATAATCCCACCAAACTGAGAGCAAAATCCTTTTTTATTGTGAATCTCATGTTTAGATGTTGTCCGGGCTAGTTCATCCCATTTCCCCCACAATCTTTTATGATTAACATTGTTATGAAATAAACATTTTTCATAACCAATAATCATTTCAGAAATTGATTATTGTCATTGCATTACAGAAGCGAATTGCAGCTGCTAATGCATTGCATCAAATGAATTTGTTTAAGCTAATGAGGGACTTGTAAAAAAAGTTTCTTACCATAGCAGGAAAGATCTATTAAGGAACAACTCAACTCTACTTTTCGTTTAAAGATTAGAATAGCACTATATGATAATTTGGCACTTTCCTATTTCACCAGCGTAGGTGATAAAGTCCCCAAAAATGATACAATTGATGCCACATGGAATATTTGTATACTGTGTGTTGTTGCCAATAAAGTCTGCTTGGTGAGATTTATGCTGGTGAAATGGAAAAGTAACAATAATTTTGTTAGATGTTGGATTATTGTATATGTTTGCATATTGTGCTGCATTAATATATAATTAAAGTTTGGCAGCTAAAAAAAACTATGAATGGACTTGTTATTTGTTGCATACCCATTCTCGCCACTTTTCAACCACTCATTCAAAGATTGAAAATTCTTAATTAACCTAGCTGTTTTATCTTTTCTTTAAATGCATGTATGCAATACATTGAGCTTTTGATGATCGAAAACAATAATGGCCTTAATATGGTTCTTATCAACTTTAACTGGACAGCTAGATCGTAATGTATTTTTGAATGAAAAATTACCATAACAAAATTTGACAAACCAATTTTGATACTGCCTTTCTTCCAAAGTTTCATTCCCTTAAAAGGCACATAACTTCTTGTATGACATGCATTCCTACCTTTTTGGAAATAATACAATAAAATGTTTGAAATGCCTATTTTGTTCATTTTTAAAATTGGGATATAAAAATGAAATTTAACAACTAATCAAAAAAAATTTCTTACATTGACAAAACAAAAGAATGTACTAAAACTATTGACAAAATCCATAATCAGTTGCTAATCCAATATATATACACATATCAGTGGTGTACTCATAGACCTCTCCCTATCCTCCAAAAATTGTTCAATTTTTCTAAAATATATTATTTAAAACATGAATGTAAAGGAGAAAAGTTTTGAACCCAGTTGAAAGAAAAATACCATGCATGTTAACAACACAACTTGCCTTTAAAATTGCTACACCAGGAAGTAATGCAAATAGCAAAATGGTATCCATTGGACAAACAAATTATACTGGAAATAACAAGTAATTAAATTTTCAAGAAATCTGGAAGCATAGATCCTGAGAAATTAATAACCAGAATATCTACCTCTGGAACAATAACAGCTCCTTATACGTCTGGGCTTTTAGATAGAGATTGAATAGCACGTACAGGAACAGCTGTCCATGCAGCTTAAACACAATGCCACAATTCATTGATTGTAGTGACTGGTGCATGGTGATGAACCAGTTACTCAACAACCATTTACCAGACATTTTCTATTGGTGAGATATCTAGGAAATGTGCTGGTCAGGACAGTAGGTGAAATGTACCATTTGGCATGGCTTGAAGAAATGGTAGAGCCAAGGACCTTAATTGATAGGTCAGTATGACAATGTCCAATGCATGCTGGCAATGTGTGCTCTCAACAATACCACCAAATGGGGATGTGACCATCATGATGCTGCAAATAGAACCTTGATTCGTCAGAAAAGGCATCACACTATTGCTGTACTCCGGTTCGTTGTTGATCACACCATTGAAGGTGCTCCTGCCTGTGATGTAATGCCAAGGGTAGCCAAGCTGACAGACCATGTTGCAGTAAATGCTGTTGAATTATTCTCGAAATTCTCAACCACTTGCAGACACTTGTTTTATAAATGATCCCATTTACTGACCCAGGTCTCATGTCATGGCAGTACTATCCATTTCGGCCATGTGGGTAAAATGTCTGATCTCCCTGTCAGTGATAGTAAGGGTTGAGATCCGGTATGACCTTCCTGAATCCACCGATTCCATATTCTGCAAACAGTCATGGAATCTCAATCAACATGAGCAGCAATATTGCGATACAATAAACTGCAATCCCAGTAGTCAGGATGCGCTGGTAGGCATTTTTCCTTCTTACATGAGACATTACAACAACATTCAATTGCAATTTGTGTATGAGAAACCTGCTGAAAATTTCTTCATTTAAACACATTATAAGTGTTCCTACCAGCACCTGCTTTGAATTATTGCATTGAAAGCTAGTTATCTGCACATCACAGCATGTTCTCCTGTTGTGAAAATTTCCTGTGTAGCAATTTTAATGGACAGTAAATATATACTACATATACATTGGAAAGCAATCGAAGAATACAGATCGGAAAGCAGCAGAAGAAGAATCTGCCCTTTGAAGCAGATATAAAAGAAAGATGAAATATAAATAGAGCATGATTTATGTATAAAAAGACAAACATTTATGGCAATGTTTTATGAGCATAATATTTATTGTAAATATAATTCTTTTGCAGTAATTGAAAACAATTACAAAAAGGTTATAGTAAGAAAAAAGCAATTAATCAGTAAAAATGTCTTCAAAATCAATATTTTTACATTTACTTACAGAAGACGACTTTTCAATATCTTTATATCTGGCTTTTTAAATATGTATCAGAAGGATTTTATTATCCTCTTAAAAATCTATTATTTAGTTCATCCAGAAGCATTAGTATTTGAGCAAATTTTCAATTCTCCAAAGAAAAAGTAAAATTAATTGAAAGTAGGATTTGACAGCAAACTTCTACAATCCATTCAATAATTTTTTCTAAAAGAAAATATCATTACAAGTGTATTTCTTACAAGCAACTTTTTTTTCAACAATACCATTAAGCTGGCTTATTATACTATTGTAAATCTTTTGATTCAACATAAATATCGCATATAATTTGTACATCAAGGAAAAAAGATTTCCTTTTGTAAATTATTCCAAATATTTATTTATTTATTTTAATAAAAATTCATTTTAATAGCACATCATACATGACAATGTCTTACACAGACTCAAGCAACATATTTATAGACTAACAACATGTAATTCATGAAAAACCTCATTCCCATGAAATAGAAATGTCTCTTACTTAAATTTTATATGTTAAATGTTATATATTTTTTTAAAACAATTCAATGATCTTAACATATATAATGCATTTATACTAACATGTGTTAAATTTCACATTTGTTCTTATGTTTGTTTGTTTTAATCAGCTAGATTACACTTTTTTAAAAGTATATTGAGAGACTAAAAATCATTGCATGAAATACTAATGTTCATTAAAGAATTTCACAATAATGTGACATTCTAAAAAGAGCCTAGAATTACCTTTTGAGATGAAGTTAACCATTTTTCTAATTTTTTCCTGTTAGCTTGAAAAACTTCGATCTGCTCACTAAGGGAAAAAGTGCAAAAATAATGTATAAACTAGACAGTTAATAAATTTACAAATAAAAAATGAAAACTATTTAAAAATCTGAAAACACATTCTCAAATAAGTAAGCATGTATGATTTTAAAAAAATCTAAGAACAGGTAGAAATGTTTTAGCTAAAAAAAAAAAAAAAAAAGTCTGGGAAGAAACAGCAATAATTCCTTTAATCTAGATGAAATTTAAAATATTTGTTTGTATGTGTGGTTCATTATAAAATACTTCTAATTTCTTTAAGCTCCATTAAATATTATTTCTACAACACCAAAAGCCATAAAATTTGCTGATTTAAATTATAAATAAAAGTGGGAGGAAATATTAAAGGCAAATCTTTCAAGAAATAATACATGTTCACTCAAGTTGCGAAGAAAAAATATCATTCAACAATCTAATTGAACCATTTCATATGAAATGTGCTTTTTGATATAGTTAAGAAAATTGATTTTTTATAAGCACCTTAATAGTGCAATTAGTTAGCCTTTTCTCTCCCAATGCATCTAATCATGTTGACAATAACATACATGAACCATTCCAATTTCAGGCATTCATTTCTTTTTTTTTTAATATTCACAATTGATTTCATAATTTTGTTAGCTTTGTTGAATACCTGCTGATAACATAATTTCATATATTGGGTTGGCAACTAAGTATTTGCGGATTTCACTCATAGATGGCGTCAGTTGAATTTTTAGGTTTGCAGACGTAGTACAAATGTAAAACACATTTTGTTATTTGATAGTTGGCAATTCAGCTGTCAATCAGTAAAAAAAGTTTTTTGATCGGTTGCGTAGTTTTCGCTTAGCCTTCGTTGAAGAATGGAAAAATCAAAAGGAACATTTTCGTCATATTTTGCTTTTTTATTTCCGCAAAGGGAAAAACGCATCGCAAGCTCATAAAAAGTTATGTGATGTTTATGGTAACGAAGCCTTAAAAGAACGGCAGTGTCAAAATTGGTTTGCCAAATTTCGTTCTGGTGATTTTACACTCCAAGATGAAAAACGCTCTGGTCGTCCAGTTGAAGTTGAAGACGCTCAAATCAAAGCAATAATCGATTCGGATCGTCACAGTACAACATGTGAGATTGCAGAGAAGCTTCATGTATCACATACATGCATTGAAAATCACTTAAAACAACTTGGCTATGTTCAAAAACTCGATATATGGATTCCTCACGAACTGAAAGAAACGCATTTAACACAACGCATTAACAGCTGCAATTTGCTAAAGAAACGTAATGAAAATGATCCATTTTTAAAATGACTGATAACTGGCGATGAAAAATGGGTTCTTTACAACAATATCAAGCGGAAAAGATCGTGGAGCAGGCCAGGTGAACACACTCAAACAACATCAAAAGCTGATATTCATCAAAACAAGGTTTTGTTATCAGTTTGGTGGGATTACAAAGGAATTGTCTACTTTGAACTCTTACCACCCAACCGAACGATGAATTCTGATGTCTACATTGAAAAACTAACGAAATTAAACAATGCAGTTGAAAAAAAGCGACCCGAATTGACAAATCGAAAAGGTGTTGTATTCCATCATGACAATGCAAGGCCACACACATCTTTGGTCACTCGGCAAAAATTATCGGAGCTTGGTTAGGATGTTTTGCCACATCCACCATATAGTCCTGATCTTGCACCATCTGATTACTTTTTGTTTCGATCTTTACAAAACTCTTTGAATGGTAAAAATTTCAATAATGAAGATGATGTCAAATCGTACCTGATTCAGTTTTTTGCTAATAAAAACCAGAAGTTTTATGAACGTGGGATTATGATGCTGCCTGAACGATGGCAAAAGGTCATTGATCAAAATGGGCAATACATTACAGAATAAAGTTATTTAGTTCCATGAAAAAATTGTCTTTGATTTTCTAAAAAAAATAGCAATGACTTAGTTGCCAACCCAATAGTTAAGATATATTCGGCGTCACAATACAGAAAATTTCTGTTTTCCTTTCAACACCCATCCCATTGCATCTGCAAATATATATATATATATTACTTTGATTGTATTCAATGATTGTGAAGATAATTTCCTTCATCTTTTGCAGTTGCCGATGCAGTTAAAACCCCAAGAGGAGTTTATTTTTTTGTTTTCAATTTGTAAGCAAAAAGAAAGAAAAAGTGCATGTAAGAGACGGAAAAAAATTGAAACTTAATTGATAACTTGACCTTCTTATAAACACTAGCAATTACCTGCTTCACTAATTTTCAATGTTTTACTAAAACAATTTTAATATATTACACAAAATTTCTTTACCAACAAAAGGTACATATGTTTATAAAAGTTAGGAGATGTCAACTTAAAAACTGCAAGACATACACATAAAAACTTATACTTTCAAGCTACACTTAGGCTTCAGAATGCCTTTCAAAAGCAACTAGTTCAGTTCTCTATACCTAACCATGAGAAATCAGGTGATGGAAAACTATTTGTGCTCTAAATACATCACTTTTCTTTGTTAAATTGAATAAGGACCCTGTAACACAATTTTCTTATATTCAAATACAACAATCTTACATTAATCTCTTTCAACATAGTCAACCCTAGGACAACCTCACATCTCTCCAAATGATTCTAATTCTATCAGAAGAAATGTTGGAACACCTCTTGTGAGATGGCACATTTATTGTCTCACGTGAACACCTGAATGTTTGATTTAATTGCACAATGCATGTGAAATATTTTTGTGTAAAATCTTTGATTGTGGAATTCATTTTTTTAAAAGTATTTACTTCTTCCATTCAGGAAAACATGTAATTGGAATGTTTCCCCCCTGCTTTCTTCAGCTTTGAATTATCCAAATTCGACAGTACTTCAGCAACAATTTAACCACTTAAATACAGATCTTATCTGCTCCAAGCCCCTGTGAAAAAGAATTCAGATGTTTGCTCACTCTCATCGCTTACTTCTGTCACCTTATCAAAGTATCACAGGAAGAACACCAAAATCATTTGTCATTGCTTTGTTTTCATTCGGTTTTTGCATTTGGAAATTCCTGCCAGAATAACACATGCCAGAACAACAAATATTTTTTTGACTCTTTGAGTAGACTTTTTTTTTTATATAAGTGCATAAATTTTCATTATTAATGATTGAACAATTAAAAAGCAATTCTGATTTCTACATGGTGTGAATTTTACGAGTAAACTATCTCTTTGGATGTAGTAATTGGATTTAGATTATTCCTAAATGTATCGATTATGCGTTAAGTGAATATTACAGTAAATGAACATGTAAATTCTAATAAACATAGAAATAATTCTAATTTTTTTCTAGAATAATTATCCTTAATACCCGTATGCAAATCAATAATATAATTGACTATGACTTGATAGAAATATAAAATATGTAAATGTTAAAAAATCACTTACACAGCAGGTGCAGTTGTAAAAACAGTATGAATATTTTTCAGCCGAGTTAAATTCTCTGGAGTTGCTGGAAAGCAAAGGCAATGATATAAACTTAAAACAAATAAAACATTAAAAACAATTTCATGAATATCAACCATAAGTTGCTTTTTAATATATGCCACACACTTAACAAACAATTACTAATATATAAATTTGTTAATTTTACATACTACTCTATGAATATTAATTGCTTGTCATTACAGAGTTAAAGAAAAATAAAATTTAAATAAAAAAGTATAAATTTTTTTCTTGGGAATTAAATAAATTGAGTACTCATAGAAGATAACCACATACAAATAACAAGATCACAATGGGGAAAGAAAAACTATTAACTAGTCTGCAATTCAGTTGGTATACATAAAAAGCATCAAATTTAAGTTATAAAAACATTTCAGTAGTTTTTAGGTAGAAATAGATTCAAGATCTACTATTTACTATCCATTTTACAAATATAAATATCTTCAACACAAGGGAAGGAGAGAAAAAGATGTAGCTCACATTACGTGTAGTTTGTGCTAGAATTTTACTCTAAGCGTTATAATTTTTTCAGCTATTGATTAAATGTTATTAATATGTTACACATAATCAATATATTAAATGACATTGTTGGCTCTATAGGACTCTGTAAGGCTGATAAAAAATATAGTACTTACATAGCAATCTTGACCAAAAATTACAACCTTAAATGCTGCAATCAGGTAATGTTATGTAGCAAAGTCGCATTAAAACCTTTATGGTATCAAAAAATATAGGGGGGGGGGGGCCAGAGAGACTGCCATACAAAAAGCATAATTGTTTTGTATTTTACCGAAGTTTGAATTTTCTTATTAATATCTGATTGGTAATGAAAATCATATGGAACTGCCCTCAAGTGAAAAGGACTTCATCAGAAATGGTATTACACTCTTCTATCAATAGAAAGGCTTTGAGACCTTGTTCTATTGTAATGTGCAACCATCCTTGTTATTTCTCAAGACAGACATTTGATAGCCAAGACTCAAACCCACAACTCAGAAGTACAGTAAAAATTCAAGCATATCACTATATTTCCAAATCAATATACAATAGAACTTGCAAACTCGGATTTCCAGGGAAATGCTAAAAGTTGAGTTAATGAATAGGTCAGCTTAGCAAGTATTTCAAGATATAAAGGATGTAATAGCTTCAATTTCAAGTTACAAATGCACAATTTCATATATTTTTCAAACTGTAGAATCACAGTGAAATAAAAAATTAAATTAAAGTTATTTTATTTTATTTATTTCAGTAAATTATAATGTACAATTATACAGCTACAAAAAGTTAGAAAAAAAGTTATCTCCTTTTCAGTTAAGGAATTTGAATGTGTCTTTTTCTTCATGCCAATTTTACCATGTTAACATCAAGTTTTTCATGTAGAGTTAAAAATACAGATTTCTGTTGGGTACAAATGTTATAAACATTGCTTGTTTATAGCCAACCAAATAAGTAGCGACTAATAATAGACTTATTTTAAGCACAATGAGTAAACTATAAACACAACATACACAAACGTATTATTTAGAAAGTTTAATGAATAGAAATGCATGTGTACAAAGTACAATAGAACAAAAATATTAAAGATTTTTGTGAATTAGCTGACAAAATTTAAAATTTTATACCTTTTACGTTTAGGGAATTCATAATGTGACTTTATTCCATTACACTTTGACTACCAGAGTCTCATCATGAACTATTAATAATTATTCGGAAAATAATATTTAGTTTGAATTACAAAATCTAAAAAAATTGATATACAGCATATTTACAAGTTCATTGGAAGGGAATGGCTATATTTTCTTCGTTTTACTAAGGATTATGGCTTAAGATATTCGTAATCCAGTTTCTACTGTATTTTATCATGGCTTAATCACTGTTTCTGAATAAGGGAAGAAAATCAAGATTTTTATACACTGCAATGAGAGGAGGAAAATATTAACCATTACATATACAATCTACTTGAAAATGTTCTTGCATGAATCGTTCAAATGCATTAAACTCTCAAGTAATTTGGATTTTTAGAATGGATTTCGAACATTTGCAGATAAATTTTCATTTCAAAACTATAAAACTTTTCAGTTATGGAAATATATGACAACAATTAAGAAAAGTCCTTCTTAAAACCATAAAACTTTACATGGAAAACAGGATTGTAAATTTAATGTCATATGTCGATACCAAGATTTGAGGAATTAATGTTTATAATAAGAGAGTAAAATTAAGCAACAGTCTTCTAAAAATAAAGTGAACTAAATAGGTAAAGTTATACATTATTTTAATTGATAAAAATAGATAGGCAAATATTCCACTATATGAGGTATATGTCAAAAAAAAAAAAAAAAATGCAATTCGCACTAAGCTAAACAAAAATAGTATTATGTTTATGATTTAAAGGGAGCTAAATTATTGGTTAATGGATAACAGTGCAATGAAAGGCCAGATAAATTGCACTTAGATAAAACATATAAATAAAAGAAAAGCACTAATTGCCAAGAAGTCCATTATACTCAAGAAAGTCCCATTTAAATTTGAATTCATTCATCTAATACTTCCATTTAAATATGCTTAAAAAATCTGAAATACCTTTGTTTGTTTTCTCCAAAAATGATATAAGTTTTTTTAAAAAAGGAACATATTTCTCTTGTATCTCAGCAATAAGACTCGCTTCGTCTCCGGCCACCATTTGGAAAGTTCTTTTACACAGGAACTATAAAATTTAGAGGAAAAAAATAAAATTAGTATTTAGAATCAATAAAAAAAATATATATATAACTATTGCGGCATTTCTGTAGCTGTAATCAGATTATACATATTATCCAAGTTAAAATTTCATAATATCCCAGATTTAGGACTGTGGTGGAATCTGTCGTATTCCACAATCCCCAGTCCTAAATCATAAAATTTCATAGATTTAGGATTGGGGTAGAATCTGTGCTTTTCTATAATGGTTACCAGATAATACATATTTTCCAAGTTACAATGACAAAACAACTTGAAGTATAAAAGAAATGCAAAAGAATTGTTTGTACACCTTTTTCCTGTCACACTAGCTATATTATATGTTTATCTGCCAATTAGATGCAAATATGATTTTTTTATATGAACATGATTATTGTCGGTTATGTTTACTTTAATACGTAGGGGATTGATCAATCTCCCCTCATTATTTGCTTACCTATTGCTTTACATGTTTTAAAGTAAGTTCTTATCTCTTTCTTTGCTTTTGCTGATTTATCATATAAACTTTATAATGTAAGCATGAAACTACCTACTTTTAGGCAAAATAAAATGAAAATGTAACTTATTTCAATGAAAACAGTTCTTAATATCTTAAGTTTGTAAAGAAATAAAATAATATCACTACTAATGGACTACAAAACACTAAATCCATGTTACTGATAGTGTATATACTTGCATTAAAAACCAATATATTTTACAGATTTGAAAACTGTTCCGTTGCAGACATGACTTTCTGATATTGAATTGAGCACCAAAAAAAAAAAAAAAAAAAACCCACCCTTGCAATTTTTTTTTTGCACAAAGTACAAAAATTAGCCTCTCGTAAAACTGAAGAATGTTTTGGTCCTCAAGCTTTTTTTTTCCCCCTCTCTCTCTCTCTAAGAACTTATCCTTCAGGAACTACAACTTTGGATGGAAATTTACCATTTCACAGGTTGTCAACATATTTTCCTAACTGAATTAATCCAGTTGTAAACTTCAAGCCTATAGACATGTATGGCCCATTGCATTCTCAGGTGCTTGTAGACTGGATCCTGATGAGTTGAAAGCTGATCGGGTAGAATTTCAGCAATTAATGATCAATGTATTTGCAGACCTTTTAAGAGTACTTGATCTAAGCTTGATTCTTTTAATACCATAAAAGATGGTAGATTCCATATTTGTGGAGCAAGCAAAAGCAATTAGCGAAACATAGTTATCCTTTATGTCATATTCAGGAATTTAATTACGAGTTGAATGGGAAAAACTGAATTTGCTAAATCAGATCTTCGGATGGCATACTTAAGAGAGCCAGTTAAAGAAGCAGATATTCCAAAAACGGTACAGATAACTGTCAGGGTTATCCGAGTTTCTGTATATGCCTTTTGATCTTAAAAATACAGCCCAAATATTTCAGCACTTTATTAAGGACACATTAAGAGGATTAAACTGTTTACCTTATTTAGATGACATTCTTGTTGCCTCCATTGATTTTGAAACCCATCTGAAAGATCTGGATAAGGTTTCTTATCTTTTGAACCAAATTTGGTTTAAAGGATGAAATATCAAGAAATGTGTACTTGGTATATCTGAAATTGTGTTTCTTGGTTGCATAATTTCTGAGGAAATTATATCTCTCAAGGAAAAAGTGGATATCTTTGTTGATTTCCTTCAACCTATTACTGTTGATGCATTACAGCATTTTTAAGCAATGCTTAATTTTATAGGAGATATTCAAACCTCATGCTGCATAAACACAACACATTTCATATGATTTTTAAGGGTAAAAAGAGAAATGACAAAACTTCTATTAACTGGACAGATGATAGCATTGCACCATTTCAAAAGTGAACAGAAATTATATGAAGGGTAGCATTTTTGGCTCATCTTCACCTGCAATCTAGGATTTCATTATACATTGATGCTTCAGATACTGTTTTGTGTGCGGGAGGTGTTTTGCAACAATCTGTTGATGGTGGTCTTCACTTTTTTACTCAAGGAAATTATCTTCTGCTGTGTGTCTCTATAGTAATCGTGAACTTCTTGTATCATATTTTTCTGTACAAAATTTTAGACAAATGCTTGAGGGTCATAATGTCTACATTTTTACAGTTCATATGTCATTAACATATGCATTTCCCCCAAAAAGTTCATCTTTCACTTCATTAACAATTGACACATTGAGTATTTACCCCAATCTTTTATGGATTTTCATTTTGTCTATGGTGTTAATTACATTGTTGCCGATACCTTTTTCAGGATTGAATAAATTCAAATGCCTAGTGTTATCGATTATGAGGCACTGAAGATGACATAGATAGATGACAAATAACTTGAAAAAAAAATTCAAATATTTTGCATCTTAAGCATATTTTTGCATCCTCATTGTGGGATCATTTTATACAGGAAATATTTGTTCTTACATGCCAGAAAACTTATGTAAACTAATTTTTGAATCAGTGCATAATTTAGCTCATTGTAGGTCTAAGATTACAACCCAAGCAGTTCTCAAGCATTTCATTCAGATAGCACTGAAGAAAGCTTGTGCTAGGTAGTGTAAAAGAATGCTTGCCTTATTAAAAAAGTAAACTGTTTCGACATGTTAAATTCTCTACAGATCAGTTTTCATTACTAGATGACAGATTTGCTCATGTTCACCTGAACATTGTCGACCCTCAGCTGTCTTGTCAGGGATAAAATCATTCCTTCACATTAATTTATAGGTACACATAATGGTATGAGTTATACCTTTGGTGGTGAAACACTCAGCTAATACTATTGCTGAAGCATCTGTCACTGGTTAGATTGCCAGATTTGGGGTACCCAAAATTCTAATTATAGATCAGAGGCAGAACTTAAACTGATTTATTCAGGACACTTTAAAAATTTTTTGATTGTCACAAAACTCGCTACACCACCTATAATCCTACCAATTAAGGAATCATAGAGAGGTTCCGTAGGTAGTTGAAATAATCTCTCGAATGAAGACTAATACATCAAAGTTAGTTTCAACAAATGCATATGATTCCTTCTAAATCTCTGGATGGCTTTAAAAGGAAGACATTGGTTCATGCACAGCTGAACTTATTTACAATTGGTTCTAAACTCCACTTGCTTGGAGAATTTTTTCTTCTGTTTCAGGTCCTAGAATATCAATGCATCATTTCTTGCATTCATTGTGGTCTCATTCCCAGGTTGTCCAACCAACTCTAGCTTCTATGTTTTTAAATATTTAAGAAACTTTCTTTGCACTCATATGAATTTGTGTGTCAGGATTGTGTGTGACGTTTCTTGCAACAGTCTTATAAGACCATACTGTATCTAGCCAACAAGGAAAAGATTTTTCACCGAGATGGTAGAGAAGCACAGATTTCCATTAACCGTTTCAAGCTTGCCTTTGATTTCATGGAACAGACTCCACAAAAGAGTGTAACAACTCTTTCCTGCAAAAGAAAGTGATTATTTTTGAAAAACTGAGCTTTGACATCCCGTCCCTATGGATTTAGGACTGAGGTGGAATCTGTGGTATTTTTGTAACTGCTACAAGATTATGCATATTTCCCAAATTAATGGATCATCATTTAAGGCACAAAAGCAGTGTGAGAGAACTGTTTGTACACTCTTTCTGTGCCTTTTGCACTCCCTAACTGTTATAAGCTTATTTGTCAAACAGATGCAAATATGATTTTTTCTTGCATACAAATGATTGAGGAATATGTTTGCTATAGTTTAGTTTTTAAATAAATTTTAGGTAATTGATAAGTCTTCTCAATATATATGGGACTATATCTAAAATTAAAGCAAATCCATGTTTGGAAACAGGTATCATAAAATTTTATTCGAAATTCAAAAGGAAGTTTTATAAAGATATTTAAAATCAAACTTACACCAGAAAACTTGCATATAATTTTACTAGCTAATTTGGCCTAATGTTTAGACAAAAAAATCTAAATAAAATTTATTTCTTTTTTCTTTTTAAATAACAAGGGCAACCATTTGAGTTATCATTTCAAGAAATACCAGGGAATCTTTTTTTTTTTTCGGGGGGGGGGGGGGTTCTATGCAAAATTTTGCGAAGAATAGATTTAGTCACCCAAGGTGCACTTTTTTTTAAAAATAATTATTAAATAACTCAATTAAATATAAGAATTAAAGTAAATGATGACATATTGAGAAATGGACAATAGTAAACACTTCAAAAATTAAAATTACAAACAATTAATTATCAAATTGAATATATTTAATTTGAAAGTAATTAAAATTGAAGCAAACAAAAAAATGATCTAGTATACCAAAAGTGATCCAACTAAAACAATAGCCCCTTGGGTGGATAGAAAGAGCTTATTAGACTAGTAAAGTTCAAGTTCCTTTCCTTCTAAATATCCCATCTTTGAACTCTTGACCATTTTGAAGTAATATCTCTAACCCAAGTTATATATTTTGCTGATTTTCGATGTCATGCATTACATATCAATAGTTTGGAGATCTATTATTTTAAGTTACCAAATTAATCACCTTCACTGCCAACTTACAGCCACATGCTTCAACCTAAACACCTTTAAAAAAAAATCAAATAGCTACATTTTTAGTATTCTTTAGCACATTCATTGAGATTTTTACTTGAATGGGATTCAGTATCTGTCAATAGACTTGTGAAACGATTTTTTTAAAACAGATTTTGTAGTGTAAGGAACAAACTGCCAGCAATTAATTTTTAATACTCAAAATTATTATATTACTTAATTTTTTTCTTTCAAAAATTGTTTGCCTCTATAAGGAAATGGGCTAAAATTCATATGACATCACATTTAACTTTTCAGAGCCCTCACTAGTTTCCAGCCAAAGTCAAAGTATACAACAGTCTTATGCTTTATTAGCATCAATTTCAGCACATGAAAAATGTCACATTGTGCAACATATGGTTGCATTTATAGAAAAGAGAGAATTGCAGAACTAAATATTCTGCAGATTAAATCTAAACATTCCACTCTCATCAAAATAAGATTTAAAATTTATCGACTAGGAAAGTTTTCAGCTATCTGTTTCCTCTACATTGTGTTTTGAGCACTTCAAAGGCAGTTAAATGTCAAAAATTGAAAGCTAGTTCTATGGTAACTATTTTTTGTGTCCTTTAAATAAGCATCTTCTCTGATAATACTTATTTAAAGGACACAAAAAATATTTCTAAGAAAACTTTCATAATTTAGAAGTAAAAATTAAAAAATTTTTTAGAAAAAAAATTATAGCATAAATGAAAACTAATATTTTCTTGTACATTTGTATCTCTAAAATGTATCTTTTCAGGAAATAAAATGTTCTTTTTTTTTTTTATCCTTCCTACCAATTTTTTTCAGATGCATGTACTACAATATTTAAGAACAGGGGTGACAAACCAGTGGCTGAGGAGCTAGGTTATATGAGCAAAAATTAAAATTTTATAATACATAAAGTACCATAAGTACATTTCACCATGAGTTGTTTGTATCATATCACAATATTGTGGGAATATATTAGTACATTGACTTAACTATTGTTATAATTTTTCTTCAATATTCTTGTACAAAACAATAACAAAATTGAGCTCATATTACAGCTGTGTAAGTGGATAATACAAATATATATCTAACCAGCAAACGTACTAGAGAGGAATGGATGTATATTGCTTAGATTTTATTAATGTTGCACTAGAAGCAACACGAGGGCTATTTGCGGTGGCCCTCATAATTTTGAACCTCGGTCAAGTGATGAGGACGATACCTGAACTTGCACTACCTCTCCTAACCTCCTCATTACACCAATGGGAGGACTTTGAACCCCGACAGATTTAAAGTGCATCAGCCCCAGCTACACGACAGGTCTTTAACGGCCTGGATTGAACCCACAACAGAACAAAAACTGCAGTTCAAAACCATGACCACTAGGCTACCACAGCCACAGGATGTGTATTGCTAGACACGGGACTGGTATACAACATGCAGACCATATGAGTGAGTAGTAGCAGCAGCAGCAAATCCGACAGTTCGGCATGACATATTTAAACCCAAAAGATTTGGGTCTACACTACTCAATGTCTTTTGATCGCTAATAATTTGTGTTGAGACTGCAGGATAGTTTTTAAAATTATATTTTATACAAATACAAAAAGAAAATATACACTAAGTAAAAAATTTTAAAAAAGTTTATTACAATTTTTTTTGGTATGAATACATAGATAAGAAAAATTGTTGATGAAAAGAGACAATACTGTGGACAAAAAAAAAAGGGTGGGGGTACTTTTTTTAAAAAAAAACGTCAAACTAATGTGTTTAATTTGTTGAGAAACTGTTGCTGTATTTAAAGAATACGATGTGATTAAGGCATTACAAAACAAAACCTAATGATTATATGTTACTAGAGGTTAGAAATAATAAAATCGGTAGTTCGAATTTAGCGTACTTCATGGGGTGTTTTTAAAATCGTGCCAAATGTGGAATTCTCCAAGTCTAAGTCAGAATCAAGATGGTGTTTTGTCCGTTGGACAAAAAAAAAACATGTTAACTGTGAAATACAGAAAAAACATCAGCCAAAGCGGTAGAAATGTTAAAAAAACGATGAAATTTTATCCGAAAGACAAAAAACATATTAAATCAGCATTTTGTAGCAAACATTAAAATAATAAATAGGGTGGATCTTAATTTTACTTAAAACAATAAAACTAAGATAAATATATTTAAGATTATATAAAATATATTTAAAATAAATAAGATTTTTTTTCAATAAATAAACTTATAAATAACATAACTACGAAATGTCGAAAAAGGTAAGAAAAAACGGTGAAATTGTGACCGAAAGACAAAAAAACGTGGTAAATCAGCATTTGTGGGAGACATGAAAAAAATATTAAAAAAATTAGAAAACGTGAAAAAAACACTAACCTTATGATGGTGGGATGTCTGTGTGACCAGGCGGATAAACTGTGACGATCGCGCGAAGGAAATTTCTAATCGTATCATCATTCACAATGTTTTCTTCAGCATTAATTACATTAGTAATAATTAAATAATAAATTAAAAAGCAATATAATTAAGTAATATAACTAATAAACTAAAAATTAATACAATTAAGTAGTATAACTAATAAATAATATAAATAAGAAATATAAAATATAGATGTAGAGAATTAGAATAAATCAAATATAAATAACATAATATAATAAAAATAAGAATTAATAATAATTGAAATAAAAATTAAGAATTAAAATAAATCAAATATGGACAGGTTACCAAATTAGCGATTTATCGCCTTTTTGAATTTTCCCAATCGCCAAGAAGTATGCTAATTTAAGATCCACCCATAAAACCAAAGCTGACAGTTCAAAGCTCCACAAAGAATGTTTAATTTACCCTTATAATAAGCATCTCATATTGTGAAGGCAAGTTATTCCATTTCATTTTTAAAAAATGAGAGCATTTTCAGATGACAGGTATGTAAAGAAATGTTCCATAAATGAAGGTCTTACGCCTGATAAAAGTAAATTACTTTAAACTAACAGTTTACCTAGACATACAGTATGTCAATGAATGATCAAAATTTCAAATGAAATTGTTGCTAATCTGCACAATTAAATTTATGATTTTTTCTTTGACATTTGATCACAGATATTTCAATCACAGCTTAACTTTTGGAGTCCATTCGTGGAATACATCATTCCAAGTAAACAAAGAAATGTTAAATCTGAATAGTTTGAAGGATTCTACAAAAGGAAAAGTTATTTGGATAGGCATTAAAAATAACAAAATTAAAAATGTGATAAATCGAATTCATCCCACATACATATATTATGCAGCTCACTGGAACAACAAAATACATTTCCAAAATGACAAGCAAAGTGTTTTGGATTTGAAGAACTTGTTTTAGAAGACTTATAAAACGTCACAATAGAGAGGTTGGAGGATGTTACAGGTGGGTTTGAAAATAAATGAAAACAATACAAATAGTGAAAAATAAAACGAATATCAAAAATGGTTCAAATTATTAACTTTTATTCTTAAAATACATGAAAAAACTCATTACATTACAGAAACCGAATTGACAATCAGCAATGATTACACAAAACCGGCACTCAAAACAAAGCTATTGTTAATTTCACAAATAAATGTTCATTGAAGTGTTAGGCCAATAATAATAGTATCGCAACAATGTAGAATGCTAAATTTTAAAAAATAATGTATAATATAAGCAAAACCTTAATCGAAAATAAATACATGTATGTAAATAATCCCAGTAACGCTGAACATTTCACAGATCAATTTTTATGTTAGAAAAGTAGTTACACTGCATCAAATTCACTTACCTAACAAAATGAGGGTTGATTTACAAAATTTTAACTCAATGGTGAATGATAACACAAAATTAATATTCTCATTAAACGTTTTTGTGTAATTTTTATTCACCAGCTATGGTTTGCGCCAATACAATAGAGTACAGAAGAAAGCACAGTTGCCACTAGAGAAAGTAATTTCGAACTACTGTTGACAAATTCGAACTACTGTTGTCAAATTGAATGTGTTTGCTATCCCTTTTAGGGGACAGTAACGATAAGCCAAAATTACGAGGTTCCTATTAAAAATATTAATTTTACCCTCTCATCATAATTAAAATAAAGTTAATATCATAATTTAATAAGTTTCGTAACTAAGAATTAGCTATCTAAAATTACGATCAAGGCAACAAAAGCTTCGGTATTGGACAGAGTGAGGAACTGCCAAAATAAAATTGGAGTATAAGTTATGAAAGCTCGCATTACCCAATACTACCCAACAGAAAGTGTAAAATCCATCAATAGTCAGGTCTTCATTATTAGAATCATGACACGAGCTTGAAGGCCGCTCTCGCGGCCTAGACGCTCGATGAAACCGCAACTTGCGTGCTTGCCATTGGACGCTGTGGTCGTTAGCTAAGGAGCGTTCATAGCAATGGGCGGAGAAGCAATAAGGGGGGAGGGGGTCCTCCTCTACAAACAGATTCTTCGCCTAATCATTACCTACGCTACCCCTATTTGGAGTTCGGCCGCACAAACTCAAAAGGTTCAAATCATGCAAAACAAAATTCTCAGAATAATGACTAATTTCCCCCTGATATATAAGAAACAACGCAATTCTCAACGACCTACAAATTGAACCAATTGATTCATATATCACTAAGCTTTCTCGAAATCTCTTCACCACCATTCTCAATCACAATAATATCAAGGCTCAAATTCTTTTTACAAACCCCCACTCAAAATTTAATTTCGCATATAAAACTACAAAATGATCCCTCCCAACTAAACCTCCTTAGCATTTTTCATTGTTTACAATTGTTATACCTTCATTATGCAAGATTTTGGTACATTTAATTTTTAGTTTAATATTCTCTGATCACACAGCATTGATACCTTTAGGTGTCACTGGTATTCTTGAAGTAATTTTTAACCCCTTTTATTTTTCAGTCCAATCGCTTTCCGGCGTCTTCTACATAATTTTTACTACCAACTTTATGCATTAATTTGAGCAAAAGCGAAGACTCGCTGACGCTCGTTAAGTTTTTCTTATGTCTGTAAGAAGAGGGTGGGACTTAATTCGAAGATGAAATCGACTTCGAGAACACTGAGATCCACGGGAAGTAGAGAAGTTTAATAAAGATAATTAAACTGTTAAAATTAAATGAAATTATTAAGAAGTGCCATTCCGATACCAATTTAGAAGAACATTTCGCTATTGTAAAGAGAAAACTTAAAAACGCGAGGAGAATGAGGTTGAAAAAGACAGAATTAACGTTGGATACTGCAGTGCCACTAGTGACGTCTGGTGGTCAAAATAATTTCTATTGGTTAAAAATGGAATAACTGTTTTAAAACTTTAAGACTTCTAGGAGACGAACATTTGAGTGAAATACATATAGCCCTCTTATCTGAAAGAAGAAGCTGAAGAAAAAACCCTCCCCTAATCATCTAAACTAATGTTGACCACCCAAAAGCAACTCTTGAAAATCTGGTGAAACTGACAAAAGGCAAACTCAAAGGAGATATCAAAATAAATAGTTTAAAAGAATCTCCCTTCCCAACAGTCGAAGCATCCATCATGTTCGATAGAGGAATTTCGAAACTCAGATATTTGATGGTTTTATTAACGTCGCACTAGAAGCAACACGAGGTCTATTGGCGAAGAACCACGTAATTTTGAACCTCGGTCAAGTGACTAGGACGCACCTGAGCTGGCACCCCCTCCTAACTTCCACACCACGCTATCGGGAGGTATTTAGGCCCCCCGAAAGATTTAACGTGCATCAGCCCCGGCTACACGGCGGGTTCACACATTTGAATTACCAAATGAGAGAATCCTTTACAGTATAATTAAAGGCCTCCCAATTAATTATTCCTAATCTGAAATGATTTAGAAATTAACTGAATATAATTTAATAGTTAATAAATGCAATAACTTAAAATCCAAGTAATAATAATAAGCCTTTCCCCCTATTTTTAGCTACACTTCCAAAAACAGAAAGTAACAAATTTTCTTTTATATCCTTAATATTTGATCTCTTTCAATCAAAATTGAGCCTCTCCGCAAAAGAAAAACAACCAATCAATGTCAAAGTTATTTTCACCACTCTAGATTCTGCACTAGGGAATTTAAATGGGGGAAATGGGGAGATAATAATCCAACTCAAAACTGCACCGAAACTCCTAAAAGCCCCTCCTCCCAAATGCTGTAACTGCGGTTGAGATCATACTCCAAATTACCCTGGTTACTCCAAAAATCCTATGAATTTCAAACCCTCCCCCCACCAACCACAAACTACTGTGAAGAATGACGTAAGAATGCCCAAAACAACAATAGCTAAAGCGATCTAAACTCCACACCCACCAATGACAGCCAACCTTCAAGTCTTCTCTTCTTTAATAAAATTAGGCCCATGTTTAGCAGGATGCCATATTAAGAAAGGGCTTGATTTTGACAGTGAAGCTAGAGAGAGAGAAGAAGCAATTTGCAAGTGAGCTAACTTCATTATTTCTTTCCCCGATTGAGAGCTGCTTACATGACTTTAGCCAACAAACCTTTCAATAAAATCAGAAAAAGTGTCACGGAGATTATTATTAGTCCTTCAGATTTAATTATAAATAGACACTTAACAAACAATAGTTATTCTGAAGATTTCTCTAAAGTAAATACCAAAAGAAAAAACCAAAATTAAATAAGCCACTACAGACAAAACTAAATTTTTCAGTTAATACTGAACATAGCTTTGGACCTCTTATAAAAAAAAGAATTCAAAAAATTTGATAAAGGTCTACCACCTCTGCCTACAAATATCCAACCAATAATGCTGAAATATAAGGCAAACATTAACTTAATATCCTGAAGGAGACACGGAAAAATCACCCAGGTTCTTAAACCAAAATTGCAGGAGGGAGATTCGCCCTTCTCCGACAAAGAACTCCGTAAAATAACAGACTTCCTTTCAGCCCAAGGTGAGGAATACTACAACATCCAACCAACCAGTTCTCGGATGATCAAGGCAGTTAATAAAAACTTCCCTGCTTCCTTTCTATGCCACAATATGAGTATATAAGAAACTCCATACCTCACCATCGTATCTACAGACGTTACGAGAAATCGACATCGCTTCTACAGGCAATGACGAAATTTCAACTGAATTAAAGAGCTTTGTCGGAATAGCTAAAACAAAGATCCAAACACCCACTGCCAATGTTCCTGACAGAGATTCGTAAAGCAGAGAACTCCTCAGATATATTTCAGTTGACAAATCTCCTCTACATGACAGTAACCGTGAACTCTTTCAAACGTAGGCCTGGGCAGGACCTGGCCCTTATGAAAAAATAAGTTCCACCTGCGACGCTTTAATCTCATTTGGTGTATACAACAGGTCAATTGAAAAGTCCCCGGCCTGACACATAGATGGCGCTACTAGAATTAAATCCATATGTTTTTTAGTTAGCCCTAACCCTCAAAAATTTGACAGCTGTCGGATCATTAGTTTGTGAATTATAGCATTTTGAGTGAAGCAACTTTGGTTATTGTGAAAAAAATGGATAAAAAGGAATTTTGCGTGTTGATAAAATATTGCTTTTTGAAGGGAAAAAATACAGTTGAAGCAAAAGCTTGGCTTGATGCCGAGTTTCCGGACACTGCTCCAGGAAAATCAACCGTCAAGGATTGGTATGCTAAGTTTAGACGTGGTGAAATGAGCGCCGAAGACGGCGAACGCAGTGGACGCCCAAAAGAGGTTACCGACGAAAACATTAAAAAAAAATCCACAAAATGATTTTGAATGACCGTCAATTGAAATTGAATGAAATAGCAGACACTCTAAAGATATCAA